>CM039510.1:6782791-6831286 GCA_022432975.1 Begonia masoniana | reverse complement strand
TTGAACTTAAGTGACCTCAGCCTATGAACTTTATTTTAGAACCCTAACTGCCCTAAGTATGAATTGGAACTAAAGTCATTCCCCTAATTAGGACAAACTTTTGGCCTAATTTAGACCCAAGGAGCAACTCTTTCTTGTAGGTTGCCACCCACAGAGGCCCTAATGGATCAAGGCCCAAAAGTCCTAAGGGATTGAGAGACCTAAAGTATTATCTAGTCAAGGTAAAGGGCATTAAGGAAACCAAGGGGTAAGATATGTTGACCGTCATGCATTGTGTGGCCACAAACCACTTGCATGGCAAGTCTACAATTGAAAGGGTAGAAGTAGACTTTGGACCGAGCCAAAAAACCTCATGTCTATGCATCATGCCCACGTTTATGATTACGTAGAGAACATGAAAGTAAATGTAACCATGATTAAGTTGCAGAACGGGGAAAAGCACTATTATGTATGACAGGCGAATTCCCCACTGGTGGATGGCCGAGTTAATGATATGTATGACTCGCGAAATCTCCCACTGGTGGAGGCCGAGTAATGATATGTATGGCTCGCGAATTCTCCCACTGGGGAGGCCGAGTGCTGTCTCATGATTGGCCGCGATAGGCAACTGATTATGTATGACTGCCGCGATAGGCAAATGACTATGTACCCCTGTCTTCCTCCCTCGTTCCCTGCCTTAATACATGTTATGTAAATGATAAAGATGAACATGAATGAAGAATGGTTTATGAATTATGTCCCTTTAAATTGTGTACTCATGTATATCTGTCAGCATGCATTCCTTACTAAGCATTAGGCTTATAGTTAAACCTTATGGTGTAGGTGAAGAAGGTTCAGGTGAGGATGTTATGTTCAAAGAGGATGCTTAAGGGTGGTTGCTGGAGGATGCTTAAGGTGACAGTGCGGGACTGGAGAGGCGATTTATGACCCCTGGTTTAAACTCTTATGTTACAGTATGTTAAAGGATATGGTAGTTTAAGTAGGATGAGATTATTTTAAAACGTGAGCTTGAAACTGTCTAGTGGATCACTGAGTCAGGGAATGATTATGTAGATTTATGAATGATCTGTTGCTTAAGTCTTCCGCTATATGCGTTTGGATGAGTTGTGTTTTCTTCCAGTTGAAAGGAGTCCTTTGATGATTTAGTGTTCTCTACCGTAAGACGGAAGCTGGATGAGGCAATCTTCCGGCTGACGTCATCGGCAGATGCCGAATGTTAGAGTTTGATGGTTTAGTCTTCCGGCTGACGTCATCGGCAGATGCCGAAGGTTAATTGTTTGACGGTTTAGTCTTCCGGCTGACGTCATCGGCAGATGCCGAATGTTAGAGTTTGATGGTTTAGTCTTCCGGCTGACGTCATCGGCAGATGCCGAAGGTTAATTGTTTGACGGTTTAGTCTTCCGGCTGACGTCATCGGCAGATGCCGAAGGTTAATTGTTTGACGGTTTAGTCTTCCGACTGACGTCATCGGCAGATGCCGAATGTTAGAGTTTGATGGTTTAGTCTTCCGGCTGACGTCATCGGCAGATGCCGAAGGAATAGTTGATGATGGTTTAGTCTTCCGGATGACGTCACCGGAAGACGAAAAATGTGTTTTGTCGATTAGCGACCGGATGATGTTTTAATTTAGCACGTGAGACCTACGTGTCCACCGGAAGATGTCTCATTTTAGGCGATGTTAAGCGAGTCACGCGTAATGCACGTGATGACCGGACGACTAAATTTCTGAGGGTTGTCAACGCATGCAACCCATGCAAACCCGAGTGGTATTATGTTAAGAGAATTGAGGGCATCTCCTCTTTTCCTGGAATTGTCAGGAAACCAATGACCGAGTCTAGTCGCTCGACTCTGTGAAAGTTTGAGCCGACGAGGTGTGGGAAGTCGGGCACGAGAGGGTTCGTTTTTCCTTAATGGTTCTGCGTCTCTATTACCAGTTTAGAAAAAAAAAAAAATATATGTATAATGTGAAAGTCTGTTGTGAGATAGTAAGTGAATGTAATAATAGTAAAAGTCAGGCAAACGGTAAATGAAAGAATATGAATACGTGACGGCTCCTGGCCGGGGTCGTTACAATTGTGGTATCAGAGAAAAACCAGGTTCTAAAACCGATTCTGCAGACTGCCTTCCAGCACTGACTGTCACTTGAGCACACCTCAGCAACTGTAAGTGTTTATGATTTGATGTATGTCATTAAGTTAAATTATGTCTGAAATGATTTATCTAGGAATCCCAAGATGGTTAGAGGTCAACAGAGAGAGAGCAATGAGGATAGCAATGCTATTGCTCAGTTGACTGAGTTGGTCATGCGCCAATCTCACCAGATAGAACGACTGATGACAGCTAGGGAAGAACAAGGCAACTCCAGCACTAACGCAACTCATGATCATGGGGGTGAGCGCTTTCACCGGCTTCGACCCCGGTGTTTAATGGTTATGTTTCAGATCCTATTCACGCTGAGGAGTGGATCCGAAAGATTGAAGACATGTTTAAGTATGCAAAGGTTGACGAAGGAGATAAGGTCACCTATGCTGTCTTCCATTTGGAGTTAAGTGCAAGGCATTGGTGGGACTCGATCCAGAGCACCGCTAATGCCGAAGCTATGACCTGGGGGATGTTCAAGACTGCCTTCTTTGACAAGTACTTCAATAGGACTGTTCGGGCCAATAAGAAGAAGGAGTTCATGAATCTACGACAAACTGGCTCTGTGACGGATTATATATGTGAATTTGATGCTTTATCACGGTTTGCTCCCCGTATGATTGAGGATGAGGAAGATAAGATTTACCAGTTTGTTCAGGGACTGAAGCCAAGTCTGTACATGAAAGTGAAGACTGCCGGGATACATAATGTACCTTATGGTGAAGTGACGGCTAAGGCCTTGGAGCTAGAAGAGGCAGAGATGACAGCATATGCACAGCGCGAACAGCCAAAGAAACTCATGAAGGACACACAGCCGCCACCATGTCAGAACAAAGGTTGGCAGCCACGACAGAACAGGGGACCACAGCAACAACAGCATGGAATGAAGAGGCCCCTCGACCAGAATGATGACCAGGGAAAAGGAAAGAGACCTCTGGCGCCCCTATGCCCTACATGTCAGAGGAACCACCCTGGTGAGTGCAAGCTGCTTTCTGGCCGGTGTTTCAGGTGTGATAAGACCGGACACATGGTCAGAGATTGCCCCATGCCGCCAGACCCGAACCGTGCAAGGGTTGTACCCAGAGTGTATGCGATGATGGAAGACGAGGGAGCTGTTCAGCATACAGTCATATCAGGTACCATCATGATCTGCGGTTTTGCTGCTTATACACTTATTGATACAGGGGCCACACACTCGTTTATATCAACCTTGTTTGTATGCAAACATAGCATAGGACCCTCACCAGCTGAAAGGTTATATAGTGTTGTGTTGCCATCAGGGAAGTCCCTACATTCAGAGCAGATTGTTAAGGGTGACGTCGTGTCCTTAGGGGATAAGAATCTCTATGCGGAATTAATTGTCATTAACATAAAAGGGTATGAAGTGATATTAGGAATGGATTGGTTATTTAGACATCATGCTACGATAAGTTGTCGATCTGGAATAGTTGATTTTAGACCCCCAAATGATAACCATTATTCCTTCCAAGCTATTCCTAAAATAAGTAAGATACCAATTATATCCTCACTAGAAATATACCGAATGCTGAGATGTGGTTGTGAGAGCTACCTGGCTAGTGTAATAGATGACCGGGTGAAGAATAAAATTGAGCTTCAGGATATTCCTATAGTCCGAGAGTTTCCCGAGGCATTCTTAGATGATTTACCGGGTATACCACCCGATAGAGAGATAGAGTTTGTAATTGACACATACCCCGAGGCATCACCTGTATCTAAGAATCCTTACCGTATGGCACCTGTTGAGTTGAAAGAATTGAAGGTTCAACTGCAGGAATTGGTTGACAAGGGATTTATTCGCCCCAGCAGTTCTCCTTGGGGTGCACCAGTCTTATTTGTAAGGAAGAAGGATGGTTCTCTTAGAATGTGCATAGACTATAGGGAACTAAATAAGTTGACAATCAAGAATAGATACCCCTTACCTAGGATTGATGACTTGTTTGACCAATTGCAAGGAGCCAAGGTATTTTCGAAGATAGATCTACGTTCGGGTTATTACCAACTGAAGGTTAAAGAAGGAGATATACCAAAGACAGCCTTCAGAACCCGCTATGGACATTATGAGTTCTTAGTCATGTCGTTTGGGTTGACAAACGCCCCTGCAGCCTTCATGGATTTAATGAACCGTGTGTTTCGTGAGTATTTGGATAAGTTTGTGATTGTGTTCATAGATGATATCTTGATATACTCTCGAACTGTGGCCGACCATGAAGAACATTTGAAAGTAGTTTTGACGACATTGAAGGAGCATCAACTTTACGCCAAACTGTCTAAGTGTGAGTTTTGGTTAGATAAGGTTAATTTCCTTGGCCATGTAGTTTCTGCTAATGGCATATCTGTGGACCCGACCAAAATTCAGGCAGTAAAGGATTGGCCTCAACCTAAGAATGCCAGCGAAGTCCGCAGCTTCCTTGGACTGGCAGGCTATTACAGGAAGTTCATCAAGGTATTTTCCATGATAGCTAAACCCCTGACAGGTTTGACAAAGAAGGACATCAAGTATTCTTGGACTGAAGCCTGTGAAGACAGCTTCCAGACGTTAAAATTGAAGTTAACAACAGCCCCTGTATTGACCCTCCCAACTGAAGAGGGAAAATTTAGTGTTTACTGTGATGCGTCTAAAGTTGGTTTAGGTTGTGTTTTGATGCAAGAGGGTAAAGTTATAGCGTATGCTTCTAGGCAGCTAAAGAGTTACGAGCAAAATTACCCCACTCATGATCTAGAATTAGCTACTGTTGTTTTCGCCTTGAAGATTTGGAGACACTATTTATATGGACAGCAATGTGAGGTGTTCTCTGACCACAAAAGTCTAAAGTACCTCTTCACACAGAAGGAATTGAACATGAGACAGAGACGTTGGTTGGAGTTTGTCAAGGATTACGACTTTGAAATCAAGTATCACCCCGGGAAAGCTAACTCTGTAGCTGATGCGTTGAGTAGGATGTCAACAACAATGCAGCCCGTGGTTTCAACCATGTCTACACCCTTAAGAACAGAAGTTCAGAAATTTGACTTGGAGATAGTTCCAGAGTTATCAGTCTTGCTCGCTGAGTTAACCATTCAACCAACAATTTTGGAAAAGATCAAGGATGCACAACAGAAGGATTCAGTGGAAAATATCAGCATGATGGATAAGTTGAAGGACACCACCTCCGAGTTCAGTCTCTCAAAGGATGGGATCCTGAGGTTTAGAAATCGGTGGTGCATTCCTAATGATGTGGAATTGCGTAAGTTGATCTTGGCTGAGGCGCACTCCTCTTCCTTTTCTGTACATCCTGGCTGCACCAAGATGTACCGAGACCTGAAGTTACAGTACTGGTGGCCTAACCTAAAAAGGGATGTTGCTAAGTATGTAGAGTCCTGTTTAGTATGCCAACAAGTCAAGGCCGAGCACCAACGTCCAGGAGGTACTCTTCAGCCGTTGCCTATTCCCGAATGGAAGTGGGAACATATAGCTATGGATTTTGTTGTAGGACTACCTAAGACGACAAAAGGACATGACTGTATTTGGGTTGTGGTGGATAGACTGACGAAATCAGCCCATTTCTTACCTGTAAGGACCACCTATACGATGGACCAATTTGCTGATCTTTATGTTCAGGAAATTATTAGGTTGCATGGAATCCCGGTATCTATTGTTTCTGACCGTGACCCCAGGTTTACCTCTCGATTCTGGAAAAGTTTGCAAGGTACATTAGGTACAAAGTTATCTTTCAGCACAGCTTTTCACCCACAGACCGATGGCCAATCAGAAAGGACGATTCAAATACTCGAAGATATGTTGAGAGCATGTGTACTTGACTTTCAGACAACTTGGAGTAGACATTTACCGCTAGTTGAATTCTCCTACAATAACAGTTATCAGTCCACCATCGGTATGGCACCATATGAAGCTCTGTATGGTAGGAAATGTAGGTCACCTCTTTACTGGGACGAGGTTGGGGAAACAAAACTTCTTGGACCTGATATTTTGCAGCAAATGTCAGATAAGATTGCAACTATTCGGAAAAGAATGATGACTGCACAAAGCCGGCAGAAGTGTTATGCAGATCGAAGGAGAAGGGAACTCGAGTTTGCAGTAGGAGATGAAGTATTCTTAAAGGTGTCACCATTTAAAGGAGTCTTAAGATTTGGCAAGAAGGGAAAACTTAATCCGAGATTTATTGGACCCTTCCCTGTCTTGGCAAAAGTTGGAAGTACAGCTTACAGACTGCAACTGCCTCCATCATTGGATAAAGTTCATAATGTCTTCCATGTGTCAATGTTAAGGAAGTGTATGCGTGATCCGATGCAGGTCATCCAGCCATCGGATATTGGTTTAGAGCCGACACTGGAGTATGAAGAGAAACCAATACAGATTTTGGAATATGCAGTCAAGACTCTGAGAAACAAAGAGATCCCATTGGTGAAAGTTTTATGGACAAATCACGGCATTGAAGAAGCCACATGGGAAAGACAGCAGGAGATGTTGGACAAATATCCTAAGCTATTTGCTTGAGCAATTTTCGAGGACGAAAATTTTATTTAAGAAGGGGTGGATGTAACACCCGACATTTCGGCCAGGTGATTTTCTGACCATTTTAATTGTCACCTTCTTATTTAACCGTTATGATTTAAATTTAATGTTAAGACAAATTTATTACAAGTTGAGTAAAAATAGGTTAAGTGGCAGTTTTGTAATTAGAATCGATGGATTTAGTATAAATAGGAAATGGAAACCTTAAATCTCATTTATTGCCACTGTAGCCGACATTCCCTCTCGGCGATTTCTTCTCTCCCAAGTTCTTGCTCTCGGCTACCAGAACTTTCCTCTGCCGACGACCGGTTTCGAGCTTGCTTTTCTCTGCAAATCCACACCCGAGGTATGAAATGGACAATGTAGTCATTCATTAGTAAATAGAGCTCTGTTCTCAGCTCGGCACTGAGTTCGGATTTTTAGCAGTGGCCGAGCAGTTTGTGATTTTCTTAATCTGAGAGTAGAAATGTCATCCCGAATCAATTCTGAGCATTTTAAGTAACCAACTCGGATTTAATCAATGGAAAAACCTGTCCACCTAATTTCGGATTTCAGACTGCAGTGTGTCAAACAGAGGAATCGGAATGACTTTAGCTAATAGATCCTAGGGTGGTTTATGATTAGGACTACTAGGACTTTGTTTTAACTACTGTAATGTACATGTTTTAGGTGAAGAAGTTAAAGAGAGGAAGTTTGGATTGCTAAGGAATCCAAGTAAGTGAATGTATTAAGATTTCCGGCCACTAGGGCCCTACACCGCAAGGGTATTAGGGAATCACTGAGATGTTACCTTATTGACTATGACTTGTTATTTCCACGATATGAAGAAGTTATGTAAGTAAATGTAAAGTTACAGGATGTTCTACTTGTCCTTATGGTATGACTTTTCTCTATGAACCTCATGTCTATGCATCATGCCCACGTTTATGATTAAGTAGAGAACATGAAAAGTAAATGTAACCATGATTAAGTGCAGAACGGGGAAAAGACTATATTATGTATGACTCGCGAATTCTCCCACTGGTGGAGGCCGAGTTAATGATATGTATGACTCGCGAAATCTCCCACTGGTGGAGGCCGAGTAATGATATGTATGGCTCGCGAATTCTCCCACTGGGGAGGCCGAGTGATGTATCATGATTGCCGCGATAGGCAAATGATTATGTATGACTGCCGCGATAGGCAAATGACTATGTACCCCTGTCGTCCTCCCTCGTTCCCTGCCTTAATACATGTACTGTAAATGATAAAGATGAACCTGGATGAAGAATGGTTTATGAATTTGTCCTTTAAATTGTGTACTCATGTATATCTGGCAGCATGCATTCCTTACTAAGCATTAGGCTTATAGTTAAAACCTTATGTTGTAGGTGAAGAAGGTTCAGGTGAGGATGTTATGTTCAAAGAGGATGCTTAAGGCTGGTGCTGGAGGATGCCTCAAGGTGACATTGCGGGACGGAGAGGCGATTTATGACCCCTGGTTTAAACTATTATGTTACAGTATGTTAAGGATATGGTAGTTAAGTAGGATGAGATATTTTAAAAACGTTGAGCTTGAAACTGTCTACGTGGAGCACTGAGTCAGGGAATGATTATGTAGATTTATGAATGATCTGTGCTTAAGTCTTCCGCTAAGAGTTTGGCAGGTTGTGTTTTCTTTTTTATCCAGATGCCGAATGTTAGAGTTTGATGGTTTAGTCTTCCGGCTGACGTCATCGGCAGATGCCGAATGTTAGAGTTTGATGGTTTAGTCTTCCGGCTGACGTCATCGGCAGATGCCGAAGGTTAATTGTTTGACGGTTTAGTCTTCGGCTGACGTCATCGGCAGATGCCGAATGTTAGAGTTTGATGGTTTAGTCTTCCGGCTGACGTCATCGGCAGATGCCGAATGTTAGAGTTTGATGGTTTAGTCTTCCGGCTGACGTCATCGGCAGATGCCGAAGGTTAATTGTTTGACGGTTTAGTCTTCCGGCTGACGTCATCGGCAGATGCCGAAGGTTAATTGTTTGACGGTTTAGTCTTCGGCTGACGTCATCGGCAGATGCCGAATGTTAGAGTTTGATGGTTTAGTCTTCCGGCTGACGTCATCGGCAGATGCCGAAGGTTAATTGTTTGACGGTTTAGTCTTCGGCTGACGTCATCGGCAGATGCCGAATGTTAGAGTTTGATGGTTTAGTCTTCCGGCTGACGTCATCGGCAGATGCCGAATGTTAGAGTTTGATGGTTTAGTCTTCCGGCTGACGTCATCGGCAGATGCCGAATGTTAGAGTTTGATGGTTTAGTCTTCCGGCTGACGTCATCGGCAGATGCCGAAGGTTAATTGTTTGACGGTTTAGTCTTCCGGCTGACGTCATCGGCAGATGCCGAAGGTTAATTGTTTGACGGTTTAGTCTTCGGCTGACGTCATCGGCAGATGCCGAATGTTAGAGTTTGATGGTTTAGTCTTCCGGCTGACGTCATCGGCAGATGCCGAAGGTTAATTGTTTGACGGTTTAGTCTTCCGGCTGACGTCATCGGCAGATGCCGAAGGTTAATTGTTTGACGGTTTAGTCTTCCGGCTGACGTCATCGGCAGATGCCGAATGTTAGAGTTTGATGGTTTAGTCTTCCGGCTGACGTCATCGGCAGATGCCGAAGGTTAATTGTTTGACGGTTTAGTCTTCGGCTGACGTCATCGGCAGATGCCGAATGTTAGAGTTTGATGGTTTAGTCTTCCGGCTGACGTCATCGGCAGATGCCGAATGTTAGAGTTTGATGGTTTAGTCTTCCGGCTGACGTCATCGGCAGATGCCGAATGTTAGAGTTTGATGGTTTAGTCTTCCGGCTGACGTCATCGGCAGATGCCGAAGGTTAATTGTTTGACGGTTTAGTCTTCGGCTGACGTCATCGGCAGATGCCGAAGGTTAATTGTTTGACGGTTTAGTCTTCCGGCTGACGTCATCGGCAGATGCCGAAGGTTAATTGTTTGACGGTTTAGTCTTCGGCTGACGTCATCGGCAGATGCCGAATGTTAGAGTTTGATGGTTTAGTCTTCGGCTGACGTCATCGGCAGATGCCGAAGGTTAATTGTTTGACGGTTTAGTCTTCGGCTGACGTCATCGGCAGATGCCGAATGTTAGAGTTTGATGGTTTAGTCTTCCGGCTGACGTCATCGGCAGATGCCGAATGTTAGAGTTTGATGGTTTAGTCTTCCGGCTGACGTCATCGGCAGATGCCGAATGTTAGAGTTTGATGGTTTAGTCTTCCGGCTGACGTCATCGGCAGATGCCGAATGTTAGAGTTTGATGGTTTAGTCTTCCGGCTGACGTCATCGGCAGATGCCGAATGTTAGAGTTTGATGGTTTAGTCTTCCGGCTGACGTCATCGGCAGATGCCGAAGGTTAATTGTTTGACGGTTTAGTCTTCCGGCTGACGTCATCGGCAGATGCGAATGTTAGAGTTTGATGGTTTAGTCTTCGGCTGACGTCATCGGCAGATGCCGAAGGTTAATTGTTTGACGGTTTAGTCTTCCGGCTGACGTCATCGGCAGATGCCGAAGGTTAATTGTTTGACGGTTTAGTCTTCCGGCTGACGTCATCGGCAGATGCCGAATGTTAGAGTTTGATGGTTTAGTCTTCCGGCTGACGTCATCGGCAGATGCCGAAGGTTAATTGTTTGATGGTTTAGTCTTCCGGATGACGTCACCGGAAGACGAAAAATGTGTTTTGTCGATTAGCGACCGGATGATGTTTTAATTTAGCACGTGAGACCTACGTGTCCACCGGAAGATGTCTCCTTTTAGGCGATGTTAAGCGAGTCACGCGTAATGCACGTGATGACCGGACGACTAAATTTCTTAGGGTTGTCAACGCATGCAACCCATGCAAACCCGAGTGGTATTATGTTAAGAGAATTGAGGGCATCTCCTCTTTTCCCGGAATTTTCAGGAAACCAATGACCGAGTCTAGTCGCTCGACTCTGTGAAAGTTTGAGCCGACGAGGTGTGGGAAGTCGGGCACGAGAGGGTTCGTTTTTCCTTAATGGTTCTGCGTCTCTATTACCAGTTTAGAAAATAAAAAAAAAATATATGTATAATGTGAAAGTCTGTTGTGAGATAGTAAGTGAATGTAATAATAGTAAAAGTCAGGCAAACGGTAAATGAAAGAATATGAATACGTGACGGCTCCTGGCCGGGGTCGTTACAGTGATATTATTTTAATTCCTTGGCATTATGTTTTTAAATCCGATCTTTATTTTTCATCAATTCTTATTAATATGGCTTCATACCATTTTTCTGCATCACTTGGTATTCTTTGTTTTGCAGTAATTGGTTACGATGTTAATTTTTGTTTGGCCAAGCATGATTATGAAATAATAAAGAGAACTAGGAGGAAAGTAACCAAGGGTAAGTCTCATAAGGAAGAGGTAAGCCCTCGACTCCATAGATATACTTTGGTATTTGAAATGAAGTTTAGCTTGATTGAATTTACACGCCTCAAGTATATCAAATTGATGAATTTCATACATATAGATCCCTTGTAATGTTGTTAATTGGTTGCCATACTCTAGTATTATCCCAAAGTTTGTTTTGTTTGTAATGGCTTTAAATTATTGGATGATAGTTTCATTTGTTTTCGGAATTTTGATGAGAGTCTTAATTTTTACTTCAAGTCATACTTTGAACAAACAGGAATTGGTACCATGGTTTTGAGTAAAAGTATTTGGTGGCTATCCTTGATTAGAGATCTTTCTAATTGCATTTATTTATTTGAGAACCAATTACATGTTCCTAGTTGTTGTGCACTCTCTTTGATAACCTTGCTTGGAATTTATCTTAAGAAGGATTCGATTTATTTGCTAGCCTCTTTCGTACCTATTGTCTTCTTGCAACTTGTTGTCCACTTGGAACATATCTCTTTTTGGAATTCCTTTTGGGTTTGTTTGCATAACTTATCTTTTAGAGAAGATGACAACATCCAAACGGGCGAACCGCTGGATTTGAGGACAAATCTTCAACCACCCCAGGAGGATGATACGCTATGTGAAAACCGGCCAAACCCATGGCCGAATTTTATTTCTAACTTCTTTGTTCAGTGCTTAGGGCAACAGGATGGTGTCCACACAAGAGTAAAGCTCAACCTTCAAGACAACCTTGAGACGAGTCAACCACTAGATTTGAATATAAATTCTCAATCACCTGGAGAGGATGATACGCCTACGAGGCCTACCCATCGATCACAAACCCAGGTAAGTAATTTAACCAATTTATCATCTAACCGGTTTGTCATTTTTACAGGAAAATACCATCTTAAAGCATGGAGAAGAAGCTTGACAAGAGATAGCAACGAGCTAAAAGGAGTGTTGCACCGACTGAGAAGATGGCGCGAACAACTAGAGGAGAACGGGGCATCAAAAGACCAAACAGCAGTCAAACCGGTCAGCACTGAACCAAGTTACAAAAAAACCAAGCAGCACTAAAGAACCCAAACATCAAGGACCGGGCAGCAGCTGAGTGAACCGGGCAACAAGGTTGCTCCTACGTGGCCGAGAGTGACGACGCTCCAACGGCTAGCTATATCTGTAACGCCCCGGGTTTCACCCATTACTCGGGTTGCTACATTGCTCACTCTTACAAATCATTAAACGAGGATTAAATAGTTTTTTGATAAAATTTTGACTCGGTTTTGGGTTTTTCAAACACTTGAAAATAGGCAAAAAAACGTTCGTAAAATACGTACAAAAGGCGTCGGAAAAGATAAGGTTAAAACGCATTTGAAAATTGAAAATTTTGAAAAAACCAATTTTGGACCACAAGGGGGGGGGGCGCACTCGGTGCGCTCGTCGCCTAGACAGCACGCGCACCGCGTGCTATCGCTGTGCGCAGCAGCGCACCCCACCAGGGGCGATCGATCGGCGCTGGGCGTTGTGCGCACCCCAGCAGCGCGCACCGCACACTAGCTGCGCGTGCCACGCCCGTGTGCTGCGCACCTCCTCCTGCGCCAGCACGCCTCCAGTTTGTCACCAGCGCGCCTCCAGTTTGGCACCAACGCGCCTCCTTCGACCTTTTTCCACCCTCTTTCCATTTTCTTCACTTTCACCTCTACATTTCACCTAAAAACATCCCCAAATCATCTCCCAATATTTTCCACCCCTCAACACGTTAAAACCCCAAACACTTTTCTTTTATAAAAATCCGAGCATCATAACGTTTGATTGTTTAAAAACCAAAACCTGAAAACAACCATTTTGTACAACAATCAAAGAACTCCAATATATTTCAAAAACCACAAATTTAACTATCCAAGTATCTTTCTATCAATTTTCTATCAAAACACCTACACTACTCAATGCACATACTGAGCTCGGTCGGAATCGCCCTAACAAGTTGCCAGTATCGGCACACACAAGTGCGTCCCCAAATCCCCACTTCATCCAGTCCACGCCCACAAGGCTCATCTGAAAGCTATCGTCACCTACACCATCGAACACAAAACGTAAACCTAATGCTTAGCAAGTAGTGAATAATGAATTTAAAAACCATGCATACTCAACCCCAAACCCATGCAGTTTCTACACTCTCTTTTGTTCTCGTTTCATTTTCGTTTCATTAATCTTTCACTTAACAAGCTGTGTGAATCAAGTAGGCACTCATCATATAACCGTCTAGGACGGTCACACCTTGACCCAGCAGAGCAAGATCAGAGACACACATCCGAACCTAGCTCATAGGATGACCATACACAATCTCCTCCCACATCGATCATAGAACCCTCTAGTGCTTTCTCTCGCACATTAACATTTAGGCGTTCATACTCACGACACATTACGTATTTTCAGCTGTGCATTTCTCGTAGAGGCCCTCTCGAGGTGCTACCCCTGCACTATATATTTACCTACTTGCTACGTTGGGCCTGATCGTGCAGTGTCCCACATTGCGACATAGCTACGATCCACCCGATACGTTGGGCCCGATCGCACCATGTGTACATCCTCTCTCGACGAGGTGGCTCGACTCGAAACTACATTACGTTTCTTCTTATCTTTTTATGTTTCATACTCACAACTCGTAAACATGCTCAAAACTCGTTTTTTCGTAGTTCGATAACATGATGCATGCCAATACAATTTCTCAACCACAAAACAAAACAACAACAAAACAATCAAACAATCCCTACCGTTCAATGGTGTAGGCCCAAAGGCAAAATCACACACATCCGCTACTTACCTGGATCTTCGTAACGTACTCACTCGCTTCGGTTACTCCAAATGCTCAACTCGACCTAGCATAAACATGGAATTCACTTAGAAATCATCAAAACAAAATCTCAAGGATGCCTACTCTATTCCTAACAGCTAATCCAACTAACTCTAAAACCTCAAACCCAAAATCCCGAAATTCCCCTTTTTACAATGCCCAAACTTCAATCGGCCATAACTTACTCGTTTTTCAACGGATTTAAACAATCCTACCAATTTCGTAAACCTCTACATGTTTACTATCCAATGCATCAATCCATTTTTCAAAACAAAACATTCTACTTGGCCAGATTTCACAGAACAGAACTGGCAACACTTAGCTCCACTTTCGGATTTTTAAGCAAAATCAACTAAACTCCTAATCTTTCTATATAATCAACCTAAACCACTCTATCTAATGTCTAAACCACCAAATATCAAGAAACAAAGCATCATGGAAAGAGGATTTTCGGAATACACCATTAGGGTTTTCCAAACTCCACCAAAACTCATTCAAACTCACTAGAAATGCCTACAATCACTAAGGTTAAGCACAATTTAAAAAACCCAACTAAAACTAACCTTGAAGCTTGGTAAAAATGGAGGACACCATGGAGGAAGAACTCCCTTGCTGCTGGTTTTCGTGGGAGAGAAGAAGAAGACTAGGGTTTTGCCTTTCACTCCCTCCTTTTCACCATTTAAAATATCCATTTATGCTTTATTCAATTTTTCACCACTCAACTAATACCAAATTATAATTTAACCCTCCACTCATCACTCCTTTACCTTTGACGTGGAATGCTCCACTTCTTCCCCCCTTTCATCTATCAAATTTTCTATTCCTTTCCTTTAAAACAACAATTCACACCAAACAACTCACCTTAATACTTTGCTTTCTCTCCAACCTTCACTTTCTAAATTAATTGCTTATGATAATTCTAGGATCAATGTTAAGCTACCATAACATACTCTAATCTAAGGCAATTTACATTGAAGAAATTTCCCTGGTGTTACAATATTGTCTCCAATGGCTATTTTCTGTTGATGAAGTTTTTCCTTTTCTGTCTTCTTCTAGAAGCTCTCAATCATGCAGAGGGATTTTTATCTTTGTTCTGAATACTTTGTAATGATCTTTTGATCAATGAAAATTATGTGAGCTTAGTCTCTTTTTTCAGAAGCGTTCACATGAACCTTCTATGTTCGGTGATTGTTCGAACTGCGGCTCCCAATTGGGTTTTCGTCTCAATGCTGCTAAGTTCTTGTTTCTCGGTGGTACTTTCATCATGATCTATTTATTCAATCAGAGCTCGCTGAGTAAGTATCAGCAGTTAATAGTCACACCCATCTTCATCTCATCATCATTTCATTCCACGCTATCCTCTCTGTTTTACATTCAAGTTTTCTGACGTTTTGAGTATTTTGTCAGGTTAGCTTCCGCTTGCGTTTGGCCCCTATTTAGCGAGAGATAAACCGGGTCCAAAGTTTATCAGAATCTCCAGCTTGAAATGTAACACCCGACAATTTCAGCCAGGTGATTTTCTTGACCATTTTGATTGTTACCATTTTTTATTAACCTTTATGATTTTAAATTTAATGTCAAGACATATTTATTACAAGTTGAGTCAAACTAGGTTGGGTGGCAAATTTGTAATTAAGTTGGATTTTAGTTAATATATATAGAAAATGGAAATCCTTAAACCTCATTAAACCCTACTGTAGCCTACATTTTCTCTCTCGGCGATTTCCCATTTTCTCCAAAGCTCTTCCTCTCTCTCTCTCGGCCAGCTACTCCTCCACCAACGATCCCACGCTCTAGGTAAGACTTAGACAATGTAGTTACTGGATAGTTTCTTAGGGCTCTGTTTTCAGCTAAAACTTGGGGTTTCAGATTCTTCAATGGTTGGGTTATTATAATCACATTTATAATCTGTGTTTATCTGCTAAGTTGAATCTAGTTACTTAGATATTTTGGAAGCTTAATCTGTACGCATTAGGCGCTCCACTAGGAAGATTTAGAAATATATAAGTTAGAATCTAGGATGACTTTCGGTTAGAACTTTTAGGATTTTGATTTAACACTGTCATGTGAAATGCTTCTAGGTGAAGAAGTTTGAAGAGAGGTGCTCGAGTTTTTTTTGCTAAGGAAACCAGGTAAGTGAGTGAGTAAGATTTTCGGCCATTAGGGCCCTACATCTCAAGGGTACTAAGTGGAGGTGTTGTTTATGATGTTAAATGTATCTGTGCTAATATCTGGTTGGTTATGGAACTCAAATTGATGTTGTGATCTTTAACGAATGAATGACTTGCTCTGTAGCCTGATGATTTTAGAATGCTCATGCTCATGCATCACGAATCTTTCTCATGCATATGAAAATGTTTTAAAAGCATGATTTTCCCTTTGAACAAGAAATGAATATGAAACTTATGCAACAAGGATTAAGAGAGGATTGGGGGCAGTTTGGCGTATGTCACTGTCTAAAAGGAGGACCATGAATACGACCCGAAAGGGACTATGTACACTCTCACTATCAACCCCCTTTTCGGCACAAATCCTCCCTTAATCCATATGATGAAAACGATGAACATGAACAAGAACAAGAACACGAAAACGAAAAGATCATGAACATGTGTTTCCTTTAATTTGTGCATTCATGCATACATGTTAGCATTGCACTCTTTACTAAGCATTAGGCTTATAGTTTAAACATTATGATGTAGGTGAAGAACAATCAGGTGAGGATTTCAAACTCAATGAAGATACCTAAGTCTGATTACTGGATGGTGCTCAGAGTGACAGTGTGTGACTGGAAAGGCGATTATGATCTCTGGTTGCTACCTTTAAGATATTAGTAAGGTTTATGAATATTGAAGTTTAAGTAGGAGGGATTTTTCTTAAAAATGTTGAATACTAGTAAACTTGTCTGACTGATTTCTGGGTTGTGAATGATCTGTTTATTTAAGTCTTCTGCTATGCATACTCAGAATACGTCTATGGTTTATGTCAATTCTAGTTTGTGTTAGTCGTGTTGGGAGTTGAGAAATTCAGGATGTCCTCTGTAGGTAAAAGTCAGGGGTTCATGTCTGTCGATGGATGTTTCTGTTGGTAAGTTAAGGTTTCTGTCGATCAGGTGATGTCTTCCATCGGATGATGTCTTCCACCAGATGATGTCTTCTGTCGGATGATGTCTTCTATCGGGTGACGTCTTCCATCGAATGATGTCTTCCATCGATGATGTCTTCCATCGGATGATGTCTTCTATCGGATGATGTTGTTTATTTTATCGGATGAAGTTTTAATGAGACACGCGAGATGCACATGTCAATCGGTAGATGTAGATCTTGTTTTCGGATGAAGTGTGTATAGTTTCTTTTGTCGTTTGTGACCGGATGATGTGAGTAGTGTTGTTTTGTCGTTTGCGATCGGTAGATGCCTATTGGGTTTCAATTCTCTCAGCCAATGTTTATTATTTTATCTATTTTATGAATGATAGTTAATCAATGAGTTTTCCGCTGTAAAGTCGAGGGTTAAAGATGGATTTATCATTACTGAGAGAAAATTTGAAATTTTCCGTAAATTCTCTTAGACCGGTTCCATGTCATGGGTAACAAAAAAAAAATGGGTCTGAAGACTCGGGGTGTTACAATTATGGTATCAAAGTAAAACCGGGTTCTAAAATCGATTCTGTAGAATGCCTTCCAGCACAGACCGTCACATGAGCACACTCCAGCAACTGTAAGTGTTTATGATTTCAGCAAATGTCCTTAAGTTATGTTTATGACTAATTGTTTAGGAATCCCAAGATGGTAAGAGGCCAACAGAGAGATGACAATGTGGATAGCAATACTATCGCCCAACTAACAGAGTTGGTCATTCGCCAATCCCGACAGATCGAGCAACTTGTAGCCACTAGGGAGGAACAAGGAAATTCTAGCACTAATGCAGCTCGAGATCATGGTGACGAGCGTTTCCATCGACTTCGACCCCCGACGTTTAATGGTCAAGTTTCGGATCCTGTTTATGCTGAGGAATGGGTCCGGAAGATGGAGGACATGTTCAAGTATGCAAAGATGGATGAGGGAGATAAGGTCACGTGTGCTGTTTTTCACTTGGAGCTGGATGCGAGGTATTGGTGGGACTCGATCAAGAGCACCGTAAATGCAGGAGCTATGACATGGGAAATGTTTAAGACTTCCTTCTATGACAAGTACTTCAGCCGAGCTGTTCGGACTAGCAAGAAGATGGAATTTATGCAATTGCGTCAAACCGGTTCAGTGGCCGATTATATATGTAAGTTTGAGTCCTTGTCCAGGTTTGCACCCCGTCTGGTGGATGATGAGGAAGACAAGATCCATCAATTTGTTCATGGACTAAAACCAGGCTTGTTTAGAGGAGTAAAGATTGCGGGAATTCACAATGTGCCATTTTCTGAGGTGGCGGCTAAGGCCTTAGAACTGGAAGAGGTTGAGGTAACATTACAAGAACAACGTGAGCAGACGAAGAAGTTTACTAGAGAGGCTCAACCACCACAACGACAGAACAAGGGTTGGCAGCCACAGTAGAATATGGGGCCTCAACAACAATAGAAACGTGTGAAGAGACCTTTCAATCAGAACGATGACCAAGGAAAAGGGAAACGACCACTGGCTCCCCTATGCCCCACCTGTCAGAAAAATCACCCCGGCGAATGCAAGTTACATTCTGGCCGCTGTTATAGATGTGATAAGGTTGGTCACATTGTCAGGGACTGCCCCATGCCGCCAGACCCGAATAGAGCGAGGGTGGCACCTAGAGCCTATGCCTTGATGGAAGATGAGGATGCAGTGCAACATACAGTCATAATAGGTACGATTACGATCTGTGGTATTTCTGCTTATACACTTGTAGATACGGGAGTCACTCACTCGTTTGTGGCAACCTTGTTCGTACGTAAGCATAATTTAGAACCCTTACCGGCCGAGAGGTCATTTAGTGTTATGTTACCGTCAAGGAAGTCCTTACATTCAGAACAGGTAGTAAAAGGTGATATTGCGACCCTAGGAGATAAGAAGTGGTATGTAGAATTGATCGTAATTGACATGAAGGGATATGAAGTTATACTAGGAATGGACTGGTTATTCAGACATCATGCCACGATAAATTGTAGCTCTGGATTAGTTGAGTTCCGACCATCGAATAGCGATCGGTATTTCTTCCAAGCTATTCCTTAGATAAGTAAAATGCCGATTGTATCCTCACTAGAAGCTCAGCGATTGTTGAAAGAGGGTTGTGAGAGTTTTCTAGCTAGTGTAATTGATGATCGGGTAAAAACTAGGATAGAATTGCAAGATATTCCTTAGTCCGAGAGTTTCCAGAGGCATTCTCGGATGACTTGCCCGGGTTGCCACCGGATAGAGAAATTGAGTTTGTGATTGATACATACCCCGAGGCATTACCCGTGTCTAAGAACTCCTACCGCATGGCACTTGTTGAGTTGAAGGAATTAAAAGTCCAACTACAGAAATTAGTAGACAAGGGATTTATTTGCCCTAGTAGTTCTCCCTGGGGTGCATCTGTTTTATTTGTTAAGAAAAAAGATAGTTCTCTTAGAATGTGCATAGACTACAGAGAGCTAAACAAGTTGACAATTAAGAATAAATACCCTTTACCTCGAATTGACGATCTGTTTGACCAACTACAAGGAGCTAAGGTGTTTTCAAAGATTGACTTACGTTCGGGTTACTACCAACTGAAGGTTAAAGAGGGAGATATACCAAAGACAGCCTTCAGAACCCGCTATGGACACTATGAATTTCTTGTAATGTCGTTTGGATTGACAAATGCGCATGCAGCTTTTATGGATTTGATTAATCGGGTGTTCCGAGAGTACTTGGACAAGTTTGTAATTGTGTTCATAGACGATATCTTAATTTACTCACGGACTGAAACTGACCATGCAGAGCATTTAAGAGTGGTTCTGACGACATTAAGACAGCAACAGCTCTATGCCAAGTTGTCCAAATGTGAGTTATGGTTGGATAAGGTCAATTTCTTAGGACATGTCATTTCTGCCGAGGGCATACCAGTAGATCCAACCAAAATTCAGGCTGTTAAGGATTGGCCACAGCCAAGGAATGTCAGTGAAGTCCGTAGTTTCCTTGGTCTGGCAGAATATTATAGAAAGTTCATTAAGGGATTCTCTATGATAGCTAAGCCTTTAACTAGTTTAACAAAGAAGGACACCAAATACTCTTGGACTGAAACTTGTGAAGATAGCTTCCAGACACTTAAGATGAAGTTGACGACAGCCCCTCTTTTGACTCTCCCAACCGAAGAAGGAAGATTTAGTGTTTATTGTGATGCATCTAAAGTGGGACTGTGATGTGTTTTGATGCAAAAAGGTAAGGTTGTAGCGTATGCCTCTAGGCAGCTGAAGAGTTATGAGCAGAAACCCCACTCATGATCTGGAATTAGCTGTAGTTGTTTTTGCTTTGAAGATTTGGAGGCACTATTTGTATGGTCAACAATGTGAGGTGTTTTCTGACCATAAAAATCTGAAGTACATTTTCACTCAAAAGGAATTGAATATGAGGCAAAGACGTTGGTTGGAGTTTGTTAAGGATTATGACTTTGAGATCAAGTATCACCCGGGTAAGGCTAATGCTGTAGTTGATGCATTGAGTAGGATGTTGATGACAATGCAGCCAGCAATGTCAACCATGTCTATGCCTTTGAGGTCAGAAGTTCAGAAGTTCGAGTTGGAGATGGTTTCGGAGTTGTCAACCTTACTTGCTAATGTTACTATTAAACCAACTATCATGGAAAGAATCAAAGAGGCACAACAAAAGGATTCAAAGGAAAATAACAGCATGATGAGTAAGTTAAAGGATGCCTCCTCTGAGTTTAGTCTCTCAAAGGATGGTATTCTAAGATTTAAAAATCGATGGTACATTCCGAGTGATGAGGAATTACATAAGATGATTTTGGCCGAGGCACACTCGTCCTCATTTTCTGTACATCCTGGTAGCACCAAGATGTATCGAGACTTGAAGTTAGTTTACTGGTGGCCAAACTTGAAGAGGGATGTTGCCAAATATGTGAAATCATGTTTGGTTTGCCAACAAGTTAAGGCAGAGCATCAACGTCCAGAGGGTACCCTTCAACTCTTATCGATCCCCGAATGGAAGTGGGAACACATTGCCATGGATTTTGTTGTGAGACTGCCTAAGTGTAACGCCCCGAGTTATCTGAACCCGGTTTGCTACTCATAACGCTGAACCGAACCATGACGTCTTGATGCTAAATTTAAAATTTCACTCGACAGCCAAAATTTGACTTTTTCTAAAACTAAATATATTTTAAAACTTGCAGCGGAAAATCAATTGGACATCAATGAAGCTAAATGACCTGTGAAAACATTTTAAAATGACGGTTGGAAGTGTTAAGAGTAATTGGCTAAAAGACGTAAAGCTTAAAAAAAATGCGGAATGCCCGTGAAGTTGCCGAAGTCGAACACATCTGCCGACGACAAAGTCAACGGAAGAAGCAGAATAGGAATTAGGAGGTTTCTACCGATGACGTGTACAAACAACGCACCACCATCTACCGACAAGCCAACACAACTACATCTGCCGATGAAGTCAACATAACTTCATCTGCCGATGGAGTCAACATAACTTCATCTACCGATAGATTTCCATCTGCCGATAGACAAGCACGCGACATCTACCGACAACGACATTGCGACTCCTTCCGATAAGATTAAAATATACACTACATCTGCCGATGAAGTCAACATAACTTCATCTGCCGATGGAGTCAACATAACTTCATCTACCGATAGATTTCCATCTGCCGATAGACAAGCACGCGACATCTACCGACAACGACATTACGACTCCTTCCGATAGGCAGAACGACAAAACTAAACATCCAGAAACAAACCAAATCACTGCCCTTCCCAAATTCAGTAAAAACAATGTTTTCAAAATCCAACAGAATACCAATATCAGAAGATTCTCAAAAATGTTTTCAAAGCTTTGAAACCACTATTGTCATAAAATTTTCAGTAAAACATCTATACTAAACTAGTTACCCTCAACTCAACACCTGCAGCCATGGATTAAACCGCCTCAACAGATGACCAAACCGATGCCTGAAAATGCTCCTCCAACCAGCCTATTCCTCATGTTGGTCGGTAAACATACCTTCAGTAACTTCTTCACCTACATCACAAAACTCATCTATTAGCCTAATGCTAAGCAAGTAGAGCGATGAATGAAATGGATCAATGAAGCAATAATTTCCCTAAACATGCGGTCTCTACTTTCTCATCTCAGTTGTATTCAAATTCGTTCTCTGTTGATCCCTCTGTACGATGGGAAAGTGGATCAGTCATTCCCCAAAGCATACATCCTCTGATCTCAATTAAGGGGCGGATTTATTCCCTTAACAGTTAACTGGTCTGATCCCCCTGTAGGATTGGGAAGTGGATCACTTTTCCCAAAACCTCAATCCTCTGTTCTCAGTTAAGGGGCGGATTAATCCCCCTTAACAGTTGTTCTGATCATCCTGCTCACACTTACCATGCGTTTCATGTAAATTCATTTTCGTAATCTTTCAAAAACATGATGCATGACAACTGGAAAATAAACATACAAAACATACATAAACCCTACTGTTTTGTGATGTAGGCCCAAAGGCACAAACAAACTCTACTTACCTGGATTCTTGGCGAGTGCTCGGTTAGGAGCTTCTTCGGGATCTTTCTCACCTAGAACATAAACAGAACATTAAGTCAACCTGTACTAAACCTCATTCTAAGGCATTCAGAAAACCTAAGGGAATAGTTGGGAGTTCTGATCGCCAAGCATTACTGATTCTATGCTAAACCCGTATCTACTCACTTTCCTGATGAGTTCCCAAAATACATATCTAACACTTCCCCATACAATCTTCCTTAGTTACTAAGTCAGAAAAATTGAGGTAGAAACTTACCTAGCTCGTCGAACGGACTCGGGGAAGGAAATCGCCTGGGAAGTCTGCTGGTTTGAGCTGAAAACCGAGAGCAAGAATGAATGGTGGCGGCTAAGCTCAATAAATTCTTTTTAAATAGGTTATCCACTAATAAGTTTTTAATTTACCATAATGCCCTTGCATATCCATTCATTAACCTAACCCATATTTGCACATCTTAATTTGACAAAATAAATTGGGTTTAATGGAACCGGGTGCTACAGTCTACCCTCCTTAAAAGAATTTTGTCCTCAAAATTCAGTACCTGAACAGTTCTGGATGTTGGTCCATTATGTCTTGTTGGCGATCCCATGTTGCCTCCTCTGTGTTCTGATTGTGCCACAAGACTTTCACCAGCGGCACTTCTTTGTTGCGTAGTACCTTTACTGCATAATCCAGAATCTTTACTGGCTTCTCCTCGTAGGTAAGTGTAGGTTGAATTTCAATGCTTTGCTGTTCAACAACTTGGGACGGATCCCGCACACACTTCTTCAACATAGAGACATGGAACACATTGTGGACTCCTTCCATAGAAGCTGGTAGCTGTAACTGATAGGCTGCCTTCCCAATCTTTTTCAGAATTAAGAAAGGACCAACAAATCTAGGATTCAGTTTGCCTCTCTTTCTAAATCTCACAACTCCTTTGAATGGTGATACCTTAAGAAAAACTTCATCGCCTACTTCGAACTCTAATTCTCTGCGTCTTCTGTCAGCATAGCTCTTCTGTCGGCTTTGAGCTGTTAAGATCCTCTGACGGATGAGGGTAACCTTCTCAATAGTCTGCTGCACAATGTCAGGACCAAGCAACTGTGCTTCACCAACTTCGTCCCAGTACAAAGGAGATCTACATTTTCGTCCATACAAGGCCTCATACGGTGCCATTCCTATTGTTGCTTGAAAGCTGTTATTATAAGAAAACTCCACCAAAGACAGATACTTGCTCCAAGAACCTTGAAAATCCAAAACACATGCCCGGAGCATATCCTCTAATGTTTGAATGGTTCTTTCCGATTGTCCATCTGTTTGAGCGTGAAAGGCTGTACTAAAGTTTAGCTGTGTGCCCATGGCTTTATGTAAACTCTTCCAAAATTTGGATGTGAATCTAGAGTCTCGGTCCGAAACTGTAGTAGCTGGAACTCCATGTAGTCGCACAACCTCATGCACATACAATTCGGCTAGCTGATCCATAGAGTAAGTCATCTTGATGGGTAAGAAATGGGCTGATTTGGTTAATCGATCGATTATCACCCAGATTGCATCATGTCCTTTTACTGTTCTGGGTAATCCTACAATAAAGTCCATGGTTATCTGCTCCCATTTCCATTCAGGGAGTGGTAATGGCTGCAACATTCCTGCAGGTCTCTGATGTTCAGCCTTGACCCGCTGGCAGATCAAACATAGTCCTACGTGTTCAGCAACGCTCCGCTTCATTCCTGGCCACCAATAAGTCTGCTTAAGGTCTCTGTACATCTTTGTACTACCAGGATGAACGGAAAATCTAGAAGAGTGAGCTTCAGAGAGGATTTCATCACGAAGCTCTTTATTGGCTGGCACAAAATATCTATTCCTGAACTTAAGTATTCCATCATCAGTATAATTGAAGTCCAAATTGTCAGTAGAATCCATGCTCGAGTTGAACTTTTTACACTCCTCATCAATGTCCTGGGTTTCCTTTATCTTTTCTAGAATGGTAGGTTTCAAAGAGATAGCAGAAAGCATAGCTGCTACATTGGACACAGTTTCTAGGTTAAACTTATGAAATTCAGTCTCTAAGGCCACCGGCATATCTAGAATCAAAGCTGAGGCTGACGGTATTACTCTACTTAATGCATCAGCCACCACATTGGCCTTACCAGGGTGGTATTTAATCTCAAAATCGTAGTCTTTAACAAACTCCAACCATCTACATTGTCTCATGTTTAATTCCTTCTGCGTGAAAATATACTTCAGACTTTTATGATCCGAAAATATTTCACAAGTCTGTCCATACAAGTAGTACCTCCAAATCTTTAATGCAAAAACCACCGCAGCTAATTCTAAGTCATGCGTAGGATAATTCTTCTCATGCACCTTTAATTGCCTAGAAGCATAAGCTATGACCTTACCATCTTGCATCAAAACACAGCCAAGTCCAATTTTGGAAGCATCACAATAAATACTAAACATACCATTTTCAACAGGAAGGGTTAGTATAGGTGCATTGGTCAATTTCTGCTTTAAGGTTTGGAACCTGGACTCACACTCCTCAGTCCAAGCATACTCTATGTTTTTCCTAGTTAAACGAGTGAGGGGTGTCGCAACCTTCGAGAATCCTTCAATAAACTTCCTGTAATACCCTGCTAACCCGAGGAAACTCCTAATATCAGAAGCATTCTTCGGTTGGGGCCATTCCTTAACCGCCTGAACTTTGGCTGGATCGACAGATATTCCATCCCCAGAGATCACGTGACCAAGAAAGTGAACTCTGTCCAACCAAAACTCACACTTGGAAAACTTAGCATAAAGCTGGTGCTGTCTGAGTACTCCTAACACCAAACTCAAATGCGTTGCATGGTCACCCTTATTTCTAGAATAAATCAAGATATCATCAATGAATACAATGACAAACTTGTCTAGAAATTCGTGAAACACTCTATTCATGAGATCCATGAAAGCTGCTGGTGCATTTGTCAAACCAAAGGACATAACCAAAAATTCGTAATGTCCATATCTCGTACGAAAGGCAGTCTTTGGTATATCCTCAAACTTAACCTTCAATTGGTAGTACCCCGATCTTAAGTCAATCTTAGAGAAAACTCGTGCACCTTGAAGTTGGTCAAACAAATCATCGATCCTAGGTAATGGGTACTTATTCTTGATGGTTAACTTATTTAATTCTCGGTAATCAATGCACATGCGCATTGATCCGTCCTTTTTCTTAACAAAGAGAACTGGTGCACCTCACGGCGAATAACTCGGTCGTATGAACCCTTTTTCCATCAGTTCCTCTAACTGTTTCTTTAACTCCTTGAGTTCTGCTGGTGCTAATCGGTATGGATTCTTAGATACTGGCTCAGCACCAGGATAGACATCTACTACAAATTCAATCTCTCTATCAGGTGGTAAACCAGGCAGGTCATCAAGGAAAACTTCAGAGAAATCTTGAGCTACTAGAACATCTTGGAGGCTCGATTCTCCTACCAGTTTTGTGTCCAAAACACTGGCCAGAAAGCATGAATACTCACTGCATAAGGAAGATCTAGCACTAAAAGCGGCTAAAACAGACATCCTCTTATCTTTCTTCGAGGCTTGGAAAGTGTGTCTTAAACCACCAGGGGGTTGAAAACTAACTAAGCCAGTTCTACAATCTATCGTAGCATAGTGCTTAAACAACTAATCCATTCCTAAGATTACATCAAATCCCATGATCCCTAAAATAATGAGATCAGCAGGTAGGTTCTTACCTTCTACTGTCACTACACTATTAAGCAGCATACGACTAGAGCGCATGCGTTCGCCAGAAGGTAAAGCAACATTAAACATATGCTCAGAAAGTGAAGACTTAACGTCTAATTTATCAGCAAATGCAGACGCTATGAAGGAATGTGTTGCACCTGAATCTATTAAAGTAAAAGCAGGCATAAAATTGACTAATATGGTACCTGACACAACAGCAGGCTGATCTTCATCACCCGATTCTACCATGGAGAATATCCTTGGCTTAACATTCACCGGGCCATTCATCAGAGCTGGACAATCCCTACTCATGTGGCCAACTTTATTACAATTATAACAGCGAAGGACTCTGGGCTTTGGGCAATCCTTAAGCAGATGTCTGGTCTCCCCACAGTTGAAACACTTCCCCGCGCTAATTCTACACTCTCCCGGGTGAAATCTTAAACACTTTGGGCATTGAGGGAACTTCCTAGTATCTGGTGTCTTCTTCTCCTTCCCTTGACTGCCCTGGCCCTCACCGGGCCTCTTCGTTCCCCTGTGATGGTGTGGCTGGGTGAATTTTCGTGGAGCCGCACTAAACCCAGCACACTTCATCTCTGCCTCTTCCACTTCTAATGCCGTGGACACTACTTCACTGTAGGACAATCCTTTTATACCCGAGAACTTGACCCCTCTATAAATCTCAGGTTTCAGCCCATGCACAAATTGGAACACTTTATCCTCATCTCTGCGTGCGAGGTGTCCGGCAAACCTTGATAGGGATTCAAACTGTCTGCTGTATTCAGCTACGGTCCCTGTCTGTTTCAAGTTCATGAACTCCAACTTCTTTGTGGTCTGTACAGTACTGTTAAAATACTTCTCATAGAAAAGCTCCTTAAATTGCGTCCAAGTCATCGTAATAACATCATGGGTGGTCTCCATCGTTTCCCACCAAAGTTGAGCATCACCGGCAAAGTGGAAGGTTGCCAAAATGACCTTTTCTCCTTCTCCCACATTGGCACACCTAAACATGCTTTCTATCTTTTTCAACCATTCCTCGGCCACAATTGGATTAGCTGACTTTCCATCAAAAGTGGGTGGTCGCAACCTCCTAAACCTCTCTCCTGCCTGTTCATTGCTGGAACCCGAGTTGGCACTCCCTTGTACCTCTCGGTTCAGTAGCAGTCCCAACTGATCGGACTGCTGGCGCATCATATCAGATTGCTGGCGTACCAAGTCTGTTAGCTGCCAGATCACACCAGAATTCTCGGTACTCTCCGGGTTTGGTGTCCCCCTCTGCACTCTCGGTCTACCTGGTCGTCTAGACATTTTACTATATCCCTGTAAAAGGTTAACTATTCTCATAAATATCTAATAACTAAAACTAACATAAACACTTACAGTTGTTGGAGTACTACCATGCAACGATCGGCACTGTTGAGTAATTCTTTGAACGGTTTAACCAAATGGCTCTGATACCAACTTGTAACACCCCGAGTTATCTGAACCCGGTTTGCTACTCATAACGATGAACCGAACCATGACGTCTTGATGCTAAATTTAAAATTTCACTCGACAGCCAAAATTTGACTTTTTCTAAAACTAAATATATTTTAAAACTTACAGCGGAAAATCAATTGGACATCAATGAAGCTAAATGACCTGTGAAAACATTTTAAAATGACGGTTGGAAGTGTTAAGAGTAATTGGCTAAAAGACGTAAAGCTTAAAAAAAACGAGGAATGCCCGTGAAGTTGCCGAAGTCGAACACATCTGCCGACGACAAAGTCAACGGAAGAAGCAGAATAGGAATTAGGAGGTTTCTACCGATGACGTGTACAAACAACGCACCACCATCTACCGACAAGCCAACACAACTACATCTGCCGATGAAGTCAACATAACTTCATCTGCCGATGGAGTCAACATAACTTCATCTACCGATAGATTTCCATCTGCCGATAGACAAGCACGCGACATCTACCGACAACGACATTGCGACTCCTTCCGATAAGATTAAAATATACACTACATCTGCCGATGAAGTCAACATAACTTCATCTGCCGATAGAGTCAACATAACTTCATCTACCGATAGATTTCCATCTGTCGATAGACAAGCACGCGACATCTACCGACAACGACATTACGACTCCTTCCGATAGGCAGAACGACAAAACTAAACATCCAGAAACAAACCAAATCACTGCCCTTCCCAAATTCAGTAAAACAATGTTTTCAAAATCCAACAGAATACCAATATCAGAAGATTCTCAAAAATGTTTTCAAAGCTTTGAAACCACTATTGTCATAAAATTTTCAGTAAAACATCTATACTGAACTAGTTACCCTCAACTCAACACCTGCAGCCATGGATTAAACCGCCTCAACAGATGACCAAACCGATGCCTGAAAATGCTCCTCCAACCAGCCTATTCCTCATGTTGGTCGGTAAACATACCTTCAATAACTTCTTCACCTACATCACAAAACTCATCTATTAGCCTAATGCTAAGCAAGTAGAGCGATGAATGAAATGGATCAATGAAGCAATAATTTCCCTAAACATGCGGTCTCTACTTTCTCATCTCAGTTGTATTCAAATTCGTTCTCTGTTGATCCCTCTGTACGATGGGAAAGTGGATCAGTCATTCCCCAAAGCATACATCCTCTGATCTCAATTAAGAGGCGGATTAATTCCCTTAACAGTTAACTGGTCTGATCCCCCTGTAGGATTGGGAAGTGGATCACTTTTCCCAAAACCTCAATCCACTGTTCTCAGTTAAGGGGCGGATTAATCCCCCTTAACAGTTGTTCTGATCATCCTGCTCACACTTACCATGCGTTTCATGTAAATTCATTTTCGTAATCTTTCAAAAACATGATGCATGACAACTGGAAAATAAACATACAAAACATACATAAACCCTACTGTTTTGTGATGTAGGCCCAAAGGCACAAACAAACTCTACTTACCTGGATTCTTGGTGAGTGCTCGGTTAGGAGCTTCTTCGGGATCTTTCTCACCTAGAACATAAACAGAACATTAAGTCAACCTGTACTAAACCTCATTCTAAGGCATTCAGAAAACCTAAGGGAATAGTTGGGAGTTCTGATCGCCAAGCATTACTGATTCTATGCTAAACCCGTATCTACTCACTTTCCTGATGAGTTCCCAAAATACATATCTAACACTTCCCCATACAATCTTCCTTAGTTACTAAGTCAGAAAAATCGAGGTAGAAACTTACCTAGCTCGTCGAACGGACTCGGGGAAGGAAATCGCCTGGGAAGTCTGCTGGTTTGAGCTGAAAACCGAGAGCAAGAATGAATGGTGGCGGCTAAGCTCAATAAATTCTTTTTAAATAGGTTATCCACTAATAAGTTTTTAATTTACCATAATGCCCTTGCATATCCATTCATTAACCTAACCCATATTTGCACATCTTAATTTGACAAAATAAATTGGGTTTAATGGAACCGGGTGCTACACTAAGACAACTAAAGGGCATTATAGCATTTGGGTTATAATTGACAGGATGACAAAATCAGCTCATTTCCTACCAGTAAGGATAATGTTGAGCTCCGACCTGCAAAACACGACTCTAGAACTCGAAAAGACCGTTAGTTCCCTAGTGCTGGAAAAACCGAGAAATCCGAGAATATAAATGTCAAAGAAATATTAAACAAGCTCGGAATGAAATGAAATTTTAGGTGAGTGTTGTGAAGTGAGTGAGATGTGTGCTGGTGAAGTTTGTGGTCCAGATCCGTTGATTTGAGTTAGTTATGAATATTTTCCGAGAATCGGCCGGTGAGTGCTTCAATGGAGCTTCCGGCAAGAGTTTCTTCCAAGGAAGAAAACTCGATTCAAGGAACCGGTTAAGGCCACTCCTTGCTGTTTTCCGCCCTCAAAAGAGTGGAGAAGGAGGTGGCAAATTCCACTCCAACTAGCTACCAAGCTAGAAGAATGGTTCGGGGGCGCGACCCCTCGGTTGTTGTCAACCGAGCTTATCTTGGAAGCTCCTTGCTCCAAGCTTCTTCTTCTTCAATGAGAGAAATCCGTGGGTGCTCATAAAAATCATCCAAAAAAGTTACAAACACCAATGCCATGAATATATAGACCTAATGGTGGGCTTGGGCTTGGGTTTGGGCTTGGACATGTCTTCAACTTCAATGGGCCAAACCAAGCCACCAACTAACCCTATCATTCATCTAATCCTAACATCCATATAATCCTAACATGCATCTAATCCTAACATGCATCTAATAAAGTTTAACAAGAAGGCCAACGTTTGCCAATAAGTTTGAAATTTCAAAAAAGCAACAAATATTAAAGCTCGGGAAGACAAATTCCCATGTGAGCATTAAGGTGTCTCTTTAGTCTTTCCACATGAGGAGATGCTTCAGTTGGTCAACGTCTCCAGCTATAATCTCCCACTTCAAGTCGTCCACGGTGTCCTCCAAGTCTTCACACGAACCATGACCTGCAAAAGAGACAAGTGTGTTAGTCAAATTGTGGACTCGGGTCTGGGATCGTGTAATGGGCCTACGGGGCACATCAGATAACCTACACGATGGACCAGCTAGCTAATCTTTATGTTCAGGAAATCATCAGATTACATGGTATTCCAGTGTCTATTGTCTCCGATCGTGATCCCAGGTTCACCTAACGCTTTTGGAAAAGTTTACAAGGCACGCTAGGTACAAAGTTAACCTTTAGCACTGCTTTCCACCCGCAAACTGATGGACAATCTGAGAGGACCATTCAGATACTCGAGGATATGTTGAGAGCATGTGTGCTAGATTTCCAGACATCTTAGAGCCGACATCTGCCCTTGGTTGAATTCTCCTACAACAATAGCTACCAGTCCACCATCGGTATGGCACCATATGAAGCACTGTATGGCAGAAAATGTAGATCACCTTTATATTGGGACAAAGTTGGTGAAGCAAAACTCCTAGGACCCGAGATTTTGCAGCAGATGTCAAATAAGATTGCCACAATTAGGAAGAGGATGATGACTGCTCAAAGTCGACAGAAGAGTTATGCAGACCAAAGAAGAAAAGATCTTGAGTTTGCTGTTGGAGATGAAGTGTTCCTAAGAATTTCACCGTTTAAGGGAGTTTTTAAGATTTTGTAAGAAGGGAAAGCTTAATCCACGGTTTATTGGACCATTCCCTGTCCTGGCCAGAATTGGCAGTACAGCTTATAGATTACAATTACCTCCAACATTGGATAAGGTTCATAATGTCTTTCATGTGTCAATGTTAAGGAAATGCTTACGTGATCCGACACATGTTGTTGAACCAACTGAATCGATATCGAGCCGACACTGACGTATGAAGAGAAACCTATTCGAATATTGGAAACTGCAGTTAAGACTCTACGGAATAAAGAAATTCCTCTTGTAAAAGTCTTGTGGACGAATCATGGCATTGAAGAAGCCACTTGGGAGCGACAGCAGAACATGTTGCGCCCAATATCCAGAACTCTTTGTTTGAATCAATTTTCGGAGGACGAAAAATTTTGTTCAAGGAGGATGGATGTAACACCCGACAATTTCAGCCAGGTGAGTTTTTTTGACCATTTTGTTGTCACCAGTTTTTAGAACCTTTATGATTTTAGACACGGTTAAGGCCACTCCTGCTGTTTTCCGCCCTCAAAAAGAGTGGAGAAGGAGGTTGCAAATTCCACTCCAACTAGTCCCAAGCTAGGAAGAATGGTTTCGGGGGCGCGACCCCTCGGTGTGTCAACGAGATCTATCGTGGAGCTCCTGGTCCACAGCTTCTTCTTCTTCAATGAGGAAATCGTGGGTGCGAAAGAAAAAAGCACCAAAAAGTACAAACACAATGCCATGGAATATATAACCTAATGGTGGGCGGGCTGGGGTTGGGCTTGGACATGTCTTCAACTTCAATGGGCCAACCAAGCACCAACTAACCCTATTCATCATCTAATCCTAACATCCATATAATCCTAACATGCATCTAATCCTAACATGCATCTAATAAAGTTTAACAAGAAGGCCAACGTTTGCCAATAAGTTTGAAATTTCAAAAAGCAACAAATATTAAAGCTCGGGAAGACAAATTCCCATGTGAGCATTAAGGTGTCTCTTTAGTCTTTCCACATGAGGAGATGCTTCAGTTGGTCAACGTCTCCAGCTATAATCTCCCACTTCAAGTCGTCCACGGTGTCCTCAAGTCTTCACACGAACCATGACCTGCAAAAGAGACAGTGTGTTAGTCAAATTGTGGACTCGGGTCTGGGATCGTGTAATGGGCCTACGGGGCACATCAGATAACCTACACGATGGACCAGCTAGCTAATCTTTATGTTCAGGAAATCATCAGATTACATGGTATTCCAGTGTCTATTGTCTCCGATCGTGATCCCAGGTTCACCTAACGCTTTTGGAAAAGTTTACAAGGCACGCTAGGTACAAAGTTAACCTTTAGCACTGCTTTCCACCCGCAAACTGATGGACAATCTGAGAGGACCATTCAGATACTCGAGGATATGTTGAGAGCATGTGTGCTAGATTTCCAGACATCTTAGAGCCGACATCTGCCCTTGGTTGAATTCTCCTACAACAATAGCTACCAGTCCACCATCGGTATGGCACCATATGAAGCACTGTATGGCAGAAAATGTAGATCACCTTTATATTGGGACAAAGTTGGTGAAGCAAAACTCCTAGGACCCGAGATTTTGCAGCAGATGTCAAATAAGATTGCCACAATTAGGAAGAGGATGATGACTGCTCAAAGTCGACAGAAGAGTTATGCAGACCAAAGAAGAAAAGATCTTGAGTTTGCTGTTGGAGATGAAGTGTTCCTAAGAATTTCACCGTTTAAGGGAGTTTTAAGATTTTGTAAGAAGGGAAAGCTTAATCCACGGTTTATTGGACCATTCCCTGTCCTGGCCAGAATTGGCAGTACAGCTTATAGATTACAATTACCTCCAACATTGGATAAGGTTCATAATGTCTTTCATGTGTCAATGTTAAGGAAATGCTTACGTGATCCGACACATGTTGTTGAACCAACTGAAATCGATATCGAGCCGACACTGACGTATGAAGAGAAACCTATTCGAATATTGGAAACTGCAGTTAAGACTCTACGGAATAAAGAAATTCCTCTTGTAAAAGTCTTGTGGACGAATCATGGCATTGAAGAAGCCACTTGGGAGCGACAGCAGAACATGTTCGACAAATATCCAGAACTCTTTGTTTGATCAATTTTCGAGGACGAAAATTTTGTTTAAGGAGGGATGGATGTAACACCCGACAATTTCAGCCAGGTGATTTTTTTGACCATTTTGATTGTCACCATTTTTTATTAACCTTTATGATTTTAAATTTAATGTCAAGATATATTTATTACAAGTTGAGTGAAACTAGGTTGGGTGGCAAGTTTGTAATTAAGTTGGATTTTAGTTAATATATATAGAAAATGGAAATCCTTAAACCTCATTAAACCAAACTGTAGCCGACATTTCCTCTCTCGGCGATTTCCCATTTTCTCCAAAGCTCTTCCTCTCTCTCTCGGCTAGCTACTCCTCCACCAACGATCGATTCTTCAGTATTCACTTCGACAATCCACGCTCTAGTTAAGACTTAGACAATGTAGTTACTGGATAGTTTCTTAGGGCTCTGTTTTCAGCTAGAACTTGGAGTTTCGGATTCTTCAATGGTTGGGTTATTGTAGTAACATTTATAATCTGTGTTTATCTGCTAAGTTGAATCTAGTTGCTTAGATATTTTGGAAGCTTAATCTGTACGCATTAGACGCTCCACTAGGAAGATTTAGAAATATATAAGTTAGAATCTAGGATGACTTTCGGTTAGAACTTTTAGGATTTTGATTTAACACTGTCATGTGAAATGTTTCTAGGTGAAGAAGTTTGAAGAGAGGTGCTCGAGTTTTTTTTTCGCTAAGGAAACCAGGCAAGTGAGTGAGTAAGATTTCCGGCCATTAGGACCCTACATCTCAAGGGTACTAATTGGAGGTGTTGTTTATGATGTTAAATGTATCTGTGCTAATATCTTGTTGGTTATGGAACTCAAATTGATGTTGTGATCTTTAACGAATGAATGACTTGCTCTGTAGCTTTATGATTTTATAATGCTCATGCTCATGCTCATGCATCACGAATCTTTCTTATGCATATGTAAATGTTTTAAAAGCATGATTTTCCCTATGAACAAGAAATGAATATGAAACTTATGCAACAAGGATTAAGAGAAGGTTGGGGGTGGTTTGGCGTATGTCACTGTCCAAAAGGAGGACCATGAATACGACCCGAAAGGGACTATGTACACTCTCACTGTCAACCCCCTTTTCGGCACAAATCCTCCCTTAATCCATATGATGAAAATAATGAACATGAACAAGAACAAGAACACAAAAACGAAAAGATCATGAACATGTGTTTCCTTTAATTTGTGCATTCATGCATACATGTTAGCATTGCACTCCTTACTAAGCATTAGGCTTATAGTTTAAACCTTATGATGTTGGTGAAGAACAATCAGGTGAGGATTTCAAACTCAGTGAAGATGCATAAGTCTGATTGCTGGATGGTGCTCAGAGTGACAGTGTGTGACTGGAAAGGCGATTATGATCTCTGGTTGCTACCTTTAAGATATTAGTAAGGTTTATGAATATTGAAGTTTAAGTAGGAGGGATTTTTCTTAAAAATTTTGAATACTAGTAAACTTGTCTGACTGATTTCTGGGTTGTGAATGATCTGTTTATTTAAGTCTTCTGCTATGCATACTCAGAATACGTCTATGGTTTGTGTCAATTCAAGTTTGTGTTAGTCGTGTTGGGAGTTGAGAAATTCAGGATGTCCTCTGTAGGTAAAAGTTAGGAGTTCATGTTTGTCGATGGATGTTTCTGTTGGTAAGTTAAGGTTTCTGTCGATCGGGTGATGTCTTTCCATCGGATGATGTCTTCCACCGGATGATGTTTTCTGTCGGATGATGTCTTCTGTCGGATGATTTCTTCTATCGGGTGATGTCTTCCATCGGATGATGTCTTCCATCTTATGATGTCTTCCATCTATGATGTCTTCTATCGGATGATGTTGTTTATTTTATCGGATGAAGTTTTAATGAGACACGCGAGATGCACATGTGATGTGCCCCGTATCGAGTCCACAATTTTACTAACACGCTTGTCTATTTTGCAGGTCATGGTTCGTGTGAAGACTTGGAGGACACCGTGGACGACTTGAAGTGGGAGATTAAAGCTGGGGACGTTGACCAACCAAAGCATCTACTCATGTGGAAAGACTAAAAAGGCACCTTTGTAACAACCAGAATTTTCGTTTATACGATTTTCTTTATTTTATTATTTACGTGTCATTAAACGGCATTGTTGTGGTCGGAATCGATAGCTAAAAATTTCTACCATAAACTAAGAAATTATTTTGAGGCTAATGGAAAAGAGAAATTTATAGAAGTTTGACTGGAAACGGACTAATTAACCTATTTATTAAAAGATTAAAGGTTGAGGGCAGAAATGTAATTAAGATTATTATTATTATTATTATTATTATAAGAAAAAAAAAAACAAAACTCTACCATGTTCTCTTCCTCCCTGCGTGAAGAACTCCAGAAGCCCCTCCTGTTTGGTGTTCAGTGATCGATCGCCATTCTATTTTGTGGCCGAGTACCACTTCTGCCCTTCTCTCTTGTGGCCGATGCTTTAAATTGAAATAAATGATTTTAAGTGTTTTAATTAATTGTTTTTAAATTGTTTTATGTTATCAAGGATTTTGTTTTAAATGGTTTACAACATAGATTTCGGTTTAAATTCCGCCTACAGTTTATTTAAAGTATAGGGATAAAAAAAAATATGTACGGGAAATTGGGTACAGTATTAGGGTCGCTACAACCTTAATGCTCACATGGGAATTTGTCTTCCCGAGCTTTGATATTTGTTGCTTTTTTTGAAATTTCGAACTTATTGGCAAACGTTGGCCATCTTGTTTAAACTTTATTAGATGCATATTAGGATTAGATGGATGTTAGGATTAGATGAATGATAGGATTAGTTGGTGGCTTGGTTTAGCCCATTGAAGTTGAAGACATGGAAGCCCACATGATGACCCATCATTCCCATTCCAAGCCCAAGCCCAAGCCCACCATTAGGTCTATATATTCATGACATTGGTGTTTGTATCTTTTTTTGGTTGATTTATGAGCACCCATGGATTTCTCTCTCAATAGAAGAAGAAGCTTGGAGCAAGGAGCTTCCAAGGTAAGCTCGGTTGACATTAACCGAGGGGTTGCGCCCCCGAACCATTCTTCTAGCTTGGTAGCTAGTTGGAGTGGATTTTGCCACCTCCTTCTCCACTCTTTTGAGAGCGGAAAACAGCAAGGAGTGGCCTTAACCGGTTCCTTGAATCGAGTTATCTTCCTTGGAAGAAACTCTTGCCGGAAGCTCCATTGAAGCACTCACCGGCCGATTCTCGGAAAATAGTCCATAAATTCTTCATCTTAACGAATCTGGACCACGATTTTCACCAGCACACACCTCACTCACTTCACAAGATTCACCTAAAATTTCATTAAGTTTCGAGCACGTTTGATATTTCTTTTACATTTTTCATTCTCGGATTTACTCGGATTTGTGTCACCCGGAGCTAACGGTCTTCTTTCGAGTTCTTGAGTCGTATTTGCAGGTCGGAGCTCATCAGGTGGTATCAGAGCTTGGATATCTCCCTTAGGGTGAGGGAAACCAGATCGGTTTGGTTTTCCAAACCCATTTGGTTGCCTAAAACCGAGGCACCAAAACTGGGTGCTTGCTGATCTTCATTTTCGGTTTGGTGTTCTTGCTATTTTTCTCACCTTCTCTTTTAGTTTCTTTTAGTTTCTTTTAGTTTATTGCAAAATCATTTCCAGAACGTTTTTGTTAGTTGTCTGTAACTTGAGCATGAGTTTTTAAGTTTTCATTTCCACCATTTTCGTGCTATAAGTTTTCCTTCCCTTTTTGGTAGAACAAACCCTAACAAACTTTGTACTTGCTGTTTTTCATTCTCTTTTTGGTTTTGCTGACTTGGCTACTGTGTATCTTACTTTTCCAGCACTTAAGAACATGTTGTTATAATCACAGATTGAGCCTTAAGAAATATGTTTGATTAACATCATTTCGTGTTGCTGTTTAGTGGTTTAAGTTGCTGTTTAGTGGTTTAAGTTGTTGTTTGGTGTTATAGTTTAATGTTGTTGCATATTTAAATCCGAGCTTCATGTTATAATGATCTGTTGATGCAGTCTTAGTACATTAATCTGCTGAGAATATTTACCTTTTCATTTGAATTACATTGGTAAAGTAAAACGTTGCTAAAAGGAGTGAAAGATAAGTAAAAGTGCATAACCTAAACTAGCCTCTACTTTTGGTGTTTGCTTTATGTCGCTTTCACTTTGTGTTTGGATGAGATTTAAATTAATAAGGTTCTGTTGGTAAGATATTTGCTTGTAATTGCATGTTTGGAAATATATGTATTAAGTTCACTAAGACGTTAAAGAGCACGTACGAATCGATTATCTCTGTTTAGTGGATTTAAAACTTGTTTGTTAGTGAATTTGACCTTTCCCCACTAAACGGCCATAACTTTGGCTACAAGTGTCAGTTTTCGACGAGTCACCTGGCAAATCGAAGCTCTTTTAGAGCTCTAAAAAGATGTCATAATTAACATCTATGACACCAACGTTTTGACCTCAAAAAACGTCGTCTAAGCCCTCAAAAATGCATTTCAAAATTTTTAGGTCGAAATTCTAGTTAGGTTCCCCACCTTTACCTTCCCTAAAACCCGTGATCAACTTGAACCTAATTAATATTTCCTTCCTAAAACTTTAGTATTCACATGAATGAAGACTAGGAGTGCAATTAACCGAGAGCTAAACCAAGATATGAATCAAGAACCGAACCGGGACAAGGACATTCCCCAACCCGAGACTCACACCCCACAAGAGGGAGAGTCTAGCATGCAAGGACAATTAGATGGACTTAGTGGAGAAGTTAACCATATAGGCCAACAACTTAAGGACTTAACCCTTAGCATGAAACACATAATGGAAGTCCTTAATACAAGAATTCCAAATGAAGCGACCCGAGAACCCCCACCTCGATTTAGACCCGGAAATCCTAGGAGACGATTTCAAGAACCATATCCCACCTCGGACGAAGAGAGACCTGAGTATCCTAGGAGAAAAAACCCGCTTTATCAGGAGGAGGAAGAATGGACCTTAGATGAAGAAGAGACTTTTCGACCAAATAGACGAAAGGATCAAGAGGACCTTACAAATGTCAAGCTACATATACCCCCATTTGACGGGACATGCGATGGAGATACCTTTCTTGAATGGATTGATAAGGTGGAGAAAGTTTTCGACTATTATGAGTACTCCGATAAAGTAAAGATCCAGTTAGTATCCGTAGAGCTATCGGGATATGCGGTCCTCTGGTGGTCCAATATTAAGCTCCAAAGACGACGGATAGGAGATACCCCCATTACGACATAGAGAGCAATGAAGTCGCTCATGACTAAGAGGTTCATACCCACCCATTACCGTCAAGATCTATTCCTTCAAATCCAAAACCTACGACAAGGAACTCGATCCGTTGGGGCTTACCTAGCCGAATTTGAAACTCTAAGGATACGAGTAGATATGGAAGAACCTGAGGAGCAGGTTATTGCTAGATTCATTCGAGGCTTGAATAGAGACATAGGAGACACCGTTGAAATACACCCGGCAGAGTCCTTAGATGCAATAGTTCATATGGCCATGACGATTGAGCGACAGCTCAATAGAAAGAGGAAATCCACCTACCCTCCTAAGTTTACCCCCCACATTCCACCAAAAGTCACCCCTAAGTCACCTGCGCCAATCAAGCCCTTTGACAAGGCTGAAGGAAAGAAGCCTTTTAACCCTAGTTGGTCACTTAAGGAGTCCAGTAGCAAAATCTTAGTCGATAAAGCCAACCCACTTAGAGCGAGAGAAATCAAGTGTTATAAATGTCAAGGTCTAGGTCATTATATGGCTCAATGTCCGAATCGACGGGTGATGATTATCAAGGAAGATACGGGAGAAGTTGAGAGTGAGGATGACCACGAGGTAGGAGTAGCGGACAAAGATGTCGAGGAGAGTGACACTGAGGAAGAAGTCGTGCGTGCTCCTGAGGGACCCTTGTTGATGGTTAGGAGACGCGTCCTTGTGACTAAGAATTCAGGAGAAGATTGCCAACGTGAGAATATCTTTCATAGTAGATGTGTTATCAAGGAAAAGATATGCTCTTTAATTATAGATGGAGGAAGTTGTGCCAACGTGGTATCTGACGAGTTAGTTAAGAAGTTAGGATTAGAGATAACTACACATCCCCACCCTTATAAGTTACGATGGTTAGATGATAGGGATGATGTTAAGGTCTCTCGACAAGTGAGAGTAAATTTTGCTATAGGAAAATATCAAGATTCTGTTTTATGCGATGTCGTGCCCATGAGTGCTAGCCACTTACTTCTTGGACGACCCTGGCAATTTGATCGAAGAGTGAACCACGATGGATATTCTAACTACTATCCCTTAAGTTTGGTGGTAAACAATTAAGTTAGCACCTTTGACCCCCGAGGAAATATCCAAAGACGATGCCACTAGAAAAGAAGCAAAGAATAAAACAAATCTTTTTATGACTAGAACGGAGATAGAGGCATCGGTGCTTCGAGGAGATCTCATGATCCTTATACTATTTCGAGATAGAGTTATGGAGCTAGGAGTAATCCCTGACCCTGTAAAGAAGTTGCTAAATCAATTCCAAGATGTGTTTCCTGAGGAACTGCCCCAAGGATTACCACCTCTACGTGGTATAGAACATCAAATTGACCTCATACCCGGAGCCACACTACCTAATAGACCGGCCTATAGAATGAACCCTGAAGAAACCAAAAAACTCCAAGATCAAGTTCAAGATTTATTGGATAAAGGATACATACGAGAGTCAATGAGCCCCTGTGCAGTTCCCTCACTTTTGGTACCCAAGAAAGACGAAACAATGAGGATGTGTGTTGATAGCCGAGCCGTGAATCAAATTACCGTAAAATATAGATACCCCATTCCTAGGCTCGAGGATATGTTGGATGAGCTCAGTAGAGCCTCAATATTTTCTAAGGTGGACCTTAAGAGCGGTTACCACCAAATTAGAATGAAAGAAGGTGACGAGTGGAAGACGGCATTTAAGACTAAGTACGGGCTTTTTGAGTGGATGGTGATGCCCTTCGGGTTATCTAACGCGCCCAGTACCTTCATGAGTCTTATGCACCACGTGCTGAAAGATTTCCTAGGAAAATTTATTGTTGTCTATTTTGATGATATTTTGGTGTACAGTCTAGACCTCCCACAACACCTCAACCATCTTAGTGTACTTTTCCAAACCCTACGAAAAGCTCAATTATTTGGGAATTTAAGCAAATGCTCATTCACGCAAGATAAAGTTTATTTCCTAGGGTTTGTCATTTCTAAAGATGGCATGGAAGCTGATGTTGACAAGATCAAGGCAATTAAGGATTGGCCTACCCCCAACTCTTTAACCGAAGTACGTAGCTTCCATGGTCTGGCCTCTTTTTACCGGAGGTTCATAAAAGACTTTAGTTCAATAGTCTCACCGCTCACTGATTGCACTAAGAAGGGAAAAGAGTTTACTTGGACCCCGGCTGCCAAAAGAGCTTGAGCTAATCAAGGACAAGCTATGCCACTCGTCAGTGTTAGCACTCCCCAATTTTAACAAGGTATTTGAAATTAAGAGTGATGCTTCCGGAGTTGGCATTGGAGCCGTGCTCATGCAAGAGGGAAAGCCCATTGCATACTTTAGTGAGAAGGTGAAGGAGCCATGCTAACTTACTCCACGTACGATAAGGAATTTTATGTCGTCTTCGAGCATTGGCGCATGGCCGCACACCCTCTTGTCAAAAGAATGGTTACAATACGGATCACCTCTTTACGACACATGAAGAGTCAACATAAGGTGAACAAGAGGGCATGCTAATGGGTAGGAAAAAATTTGTTGGAGAGATTTCGTATATTCTGAAGTATGGTGAAAGGAGAACATATGTATGCGATGCACTTTCGAGGGAAAGCATTATCCGGACCGAGCTAAGGACTCGATTTTTTGGAATTTTGAAGGATCAAACATAATTACGAAATATGACCTGACATTGGATCTTATTACACCAAAGGTGCGAGGAAGAAGGCTGAAGGAGATATCAAACTTATGAAAGGATATTACTAAGGGCGGAAAAATTATGTATACCCCAAGGAAGCATGAGGCGAAGGGCGTGTAAAAAGAAGCCCTTGTGGAGGAATGAGGCGAGTTCAGTGCGGGGAGAAGAAGACCCTTGAATGCTTAAGGAAACACTTCTTTTGGCCACATATGAAAAGACGAAGTGCACCGGCATGGGGGAGACTGCGTCTTGTGCAAGAAAGACAAGAGTAAAGTTCTACCACAAGGCTGTCTATGCCTTACCCATTCCTTCGTTACCTTGGGACTGAAGTTAGTATGATTTCTTTTGGGATGCACGAACTGCTCGTAATAAGGATTCGTATCATGGTGGTTGTGGAGCGTGCTATAAGATGGGGGGGGACACATTTCATTCCTTAGTGTAAAAACGGATGACGCCTTTCAATAGCGACCCATTTCTTCAAGAAATCGTTCCGCCTACATGGTATACCGCATTCAGAATTAGTGTCGGACCGGGACACTAAATTTTGAGCTCCTTCTGGACCACTTTGTGGAAGAAAGTTGGGGACGAAGCTGTTTTTAGCACATCTTTCACCCACAAAACTGCTGGGTAGCCTGGAAGTTGTTAACAGGACTTAGGCTCCTCCTTACGCAGGATTGTAGGTAAGAAACTATCCAGTTGGGAGGTAGTCCTTCCGGGATTGGAATTTTCTACCAATCGCACCTTCATTCACTAATGAGCAAAACGCCATTTGAGGGCCTACGGGTTTAACCCCTGTACACCGTGGAGACCTTATTCCGTTACCTTAATGAAACTGGCAAAACCATCAGGAGCAACAAGGACGAACAAAGTAAGAAATTACATGAGCAGCGTGCCGACAAGCCATCTGGAAAAGAAGAAATGCGAGCATGGCCAACCGAGGGTAAACACAGGTCGAAAAAGAGGTATCTTCACTGAAGGAGACTTGGTGTGGTTGACCCTCGAAAAGATAGATCCCGATAAAAGAAAAATCTAAGTTCTCCTCGTGCGGATTGGACCCTTCAAGGTGTGGCAAGGATCAATAACAACGTTTATAAGATTTGAACTGCCTGGAGCTTACGGAAGTACGGCAACGTTCAATGTCTGGGAAATCTATTCAACCCTTATAAGCGGATGACGAAAACTATGAGAGGCCTGAATTAAAGATTTGAGGTCAAATCCTCATCACCGAGGAGGGGATGTGCCCCATAGGCCCATTAAAACGATCCCAACCCGAGTCCACAATTGTCTAAACATTGTCCTCTGTGCAGGTATGGTTTGTGTGAAGAATTGGAGGACACCGTGGGACGATTGCAAGGGGGAGATAAAGCTTGGGACGTTGGACCAACAAAGCATCTTACGCATGTGGAAAGATCTAAAGAGGCCCATTAATGCCACATGGGAATTTGTCTGCCGAGCTTGAGCTTGATATTTGTTGCTTTTTTGAAATTCAAAATTATGGCAAAAGTTGGCCTGCTGTTGACAACTTATAGATGCATGTTAGGATTAGTGATGTGCCTACGCTCCCCAATAGTCAAGCACAAAACACCAGGTATGTATTTTAATCATTATCATTTTATCTACTAATTGGTTTGTATTTTCCTTTTAGGGTAAGTCTTTTAAAGCTTGGAATAACGTGGCTTGATTAGGAAGGGCCATGGGTTAAAGAAATAAGGTGGAAACGGGACCAAGAGGAGGAGAAGCACCAAACAGCAGTGAACCAAAAGCAGCATGTCGTGCGCAAAGAAAACTCGCACCCTCGAGGCGAGCACACGTAGGGTTTCTGAGTAGGACCATATTCAGCTAGGCGAACCAACGAACCCATCACAGCACACATAGCAACTCGCGCTAGCACAGTGTGCACACGTCATCAAGCAGTGCGTGATTGCGCGCAACGTTTAGCAAGCAACGGCTAGCTTTCAGACGCTCAACGGCTAGATTTCCGTTCTAGTTTATTATTCCTTCTTGTTTTCCGCATCTGTAATCCTCCGATGGACAAAGGTATAGAGACTTACTCTGAACAATGGAAATCATCTTTGGATCAATAAATTGATCGTTGAAGTTATCTTCTTCTTCAGAAAGGTCGCGGAACCTTCGTTGTTCGTTGTTTCGGTTGGTTAACATACGACTGTCGTGTATCACCTTCGGTGTGTCATATCGATGGGGTTCACAGTCTTCTTACAAGTAGGTGCGTAAACATCCTACTGGGTTTCCTGGGGGCGTCATTCGAGTTATCCTCACGGTTGTTCCGAGCATTACGTATTTCCACCTAGAAGTCTGAGATGGCTGAAGTAATCCAGCGTGACGTCCACCACAGTTCTATCTTCATCGGAGGCCTCGGCGTATTTCACCAACAAGTTTTATCAAACCCACTCATCATCCTCCATCCATTTTATTCCTTTGTTCGGGTTATTTTTTGTGTTTAGGTTAACCGAGAACACGAGTTTAGCTGAATTGTTTGTAAGTCCGAATGTTCCTTGATACCATGAGCGAGAGATCACACGGTCCAGACGTCAAGTGGGCTAGCGCGTTGGTTAGCTTTGGTAATTTCTTCGTTGTGTTTCGGTGTCTTTGTTAGTTACATTTTTCTTTGTTTTGGTCTCTGTTTTTGTTTGTTTTCTGTAAGGTTTGTGTCTGCTTCGATGACCAGAGAACACCAGTTGATGAACTAAAGTATCTGCATCATTGAATCAACAAGTTGTCTTTTCAGTGACCGATATATTGCAGTGAAAAGATTAGTTTTCTGTTGGTTATCAAGCTGTGTATTGTGATAATTCTTGTTGTGTAGTTACAGAGACAGAAAATTTCTTGGCAATTGCCGAATCTGTTGTTGATCTACCAAGGGATACATTTAGTGTGTTTTCTTGAAATTTTGTTTCTAATTTTTTGTCTTCGTTTGCTGTGTCGTTTAGCGGATACTATTTTCTTTCGCTAACTTGAATGCCCATGATTATTCTTGAATTAATATCTGGTTTAGTCGACAGCTTGTGCATGGAAGAATACTTCATGATCGGGATTATTGCGTGGATATTTTCAGAAAGTTACCATATGTGGTTCTGTTGGATTGAGTGGAGAAAATAGACCGACTCTATCATTTGTTATAGAAATTTTCTGTTTAACTTCCAGTATTGTTCCACATTGATTGTTTAAATCCACATAACTGAAGTGATTACCATGCAATAATCAGACATATCCTGGCGGTTAAAATAGGGTGTGTTCTAGGGGTTGTGAATCTGTCTATGTATATTTCTTGTTGTCATTTTTTAAGTTCTCCGTTTTGAACTGAATTGCATTCTTAGTTTACATTTAATCTTGCATAAGAAATTTTGCACGTAAATTGCCGATAGTTTTCACAGTAAAATTTGGTGCAGCATGACGTATCTATATCATTTTGCCGCATTTCAAACTCCAGATTAATTTAGCATGCTAGTTGCGGTGATTCTTGATTAAACTCTTAAAGAACACTTGAAAATGATTAGGAAGAATCAAATTCTATCCCGAGAACAATAGATTTTAAAGACAAACCCCTGGTTATTTGATAATTACAAGGGGTAGGGAAAATAATACCAAATATTATCAAGAACCTCTTAAGAAAATCAAGCCATACTATACCAAGACCTTCATGATTAGATCCAAATACCGAAAACTCAACCTACCAATATCTGTATGATTATGAGTATAACCCAAGGAATAGGGACAATCCCTTTCTACCAAGGGAAGGGTGAAGAATTTTACATTCCTATGTTGAGGTTTGTTAGATGATAAAAGAGAATAGGTTTGGTTTGGTTGGACGGAGACATAATTGTATTTTGTGGTAGAGATATTCAGAAAAGGACTAAGGTTAAGAGGGCCATCAAACTTTAGAGATTATGCTAGATTATGAGTAATTCACCCAAGACATAGAAATCCATTTCTACAAGGGAAGGGTTTGAGAATTGGTACATCCTATTTTAGAGGTTTAGATGATAAAAGAGAACTTAGGTATTGGTTGGAGGAGACAAGAATGTATTTTGTGGTACGCGGATTATTCGGAAGGGACAAGGTTAGACTGCGCTGAGGAAAATTTAGGAGATTATGCAGAACATTGGTGGGAAAGACTAGTAGCAAAAAGGAAGAGGAATTAGAGGATGAGATTGAACTTGGAAAAGGTTAAAGCATGTCATGAAGAGGAAGTTCAGTCCAAATAGCTACTATTAGAACCAAATTCATAGGATTCCTCAAGGAGACCAAACCACCCAAACCACTCCTATTTGGGATTCCTTCCATGGTGAATTTTGAGGAACGTCCCTCACAAAATTTGAAAAAGGCAATTTATCTGAAGAAAACCAAGGCTAAGAGCTAGGGACATCAAGTGTACCAAGGCTTAGGCCGTGGGACACTAGCCCATGTTTGTCCTAGCAAACCCACAATGCCACTTAGAAGTAAGACATTAAAGACTAGAACTAGACAACATTAATGCTTTTAGTCTTGTTTTGGAATGTAGCACCTTATGCCCTTTCACACTCTTAAGAAATTATTAGAGGATCTAGAAGGTTGATATTGACTTAGAAGAGCAAACCAAACAAAGAGGATCATTCCCCGAAAGAAAATTTTATGGCCAAGAATCCCAACTGCCAAGAAAGAAATCAAATGTTGGGGGGGGAACAACACTACTATCTAAAAGGAGTAGAAGGCTCTTAACAGAAGAAGTTGTTGGTCGACAGCAACTTCTGATAAACTTTCCCGAACCGAGAGAAGAGGTTATGGATAAAGAACTATCTTTTTTGCTTAACGAATTCCAAGAATCTATTTCGCAATAAGTATGAGGGTACACCCGTGAAATCGATGGCCTTAAATTTTTATGTTTGTGTAACATTAATGAGAGTAGTGTTAGTGTGATCGAGATATATTTGAGAATCCCCCATACCCCAAATCTATTTTGTGATGGATTTGATGACTTAGATTGTGTGGATGATACTCTATTGTTAGCAATACTCAGGATGTTAAGCCAATTTGCGGTCTTTTCAAAAACGAAGGAGGTAAGATTGTTTGCCTAGCAAAAAATTTGATAGGGAATGAAGGTGAAGACATCTTTTCACACCCATGTAGGTTAAGCAAGGCCTTCAGCACGGCAACTGACCAAAACCTACTTGACAAATACTTATACCAAGGTTTGCTTCATTAAATACTTTGATTAGTTGGTGTTGGGAGTGGAGGACCTTTAAAGCTCCATTATAATAGTTCAAAAATGAAAAATACTTCTGTTCGTTGCATCTCTAGATTCATTTCATGATTCACTTTTAAAAAAGACAAACGAAACAAAGTATCTAATGTTATGGATGATTATTCTTTAGTTATGAAAAACAGCCTAGTAAATTTAACTATCAAAGCAAGATGGACACAGAAGTAGTATAGTTGAACAATGTATTATTGATTCCTTTTGGCTACCTAAATTGATGATAATATTATGAAAATGGAATATTTTTCTGATTGAATTTTGTGGAGTAATCAGAGGGCAGCCCTCGGGAACCTCGTGTTTCCCAATCTTTTGATCACATTATGGAAATTTGGAACCAATAAGGTGGTTAGTGCACCACCAAAGGTATGTAAATTCTAACACTTAATGATTGGATATGGAGAATGGATGGTTGTAGATGAGGTTGTGTTAAATTGTTTTGGTCCTTGGCATGGTTCTTCAATTCTACTTTTTACATGGATATATTTGATATTGAATTGGGGTTAGATGAATTAAAACATCATGACATGTTTAAATTTGTGAATCTGGGAAAATGACTACAAGATTTCTCTTGATCTATTCAGGAATTGAAAATTGCATTTTTGTTATTGAAACTGACCAAATATGTACGTGTGAATTCATTTCTTATAAAGTTCTTGTTTCTTTCATGAAGGTACGAACTAATACGTGTCTATAGTGGCTATATTCTAGTAACGTCATGAAATTTTGGTTATCATTGATAAAATCTTTAGTATTTTGATGGATCAAAACTTTTTATTCAAGCCATCTTTGACAACTTTTTTTTGTTCTTGTTTTTTTGTCTTTTGTTTGTGAAGAACCGGCATGGTAATATGTAGTGATGGGTTTATTTTCTTTTTAGTTTATGGATCATTGTACAATTCGTGACATTATTTGATTACCGGTGGGTTTACTGAAGGGGTTACGCCTTGATGAAATTGTATGGAACTCTGTCAAAGAAAGACGATATGTGACTTGTTAGTTCTTATAGTATTTACATCTATTGAGAAGCCAAAGCTCAAAAGAAGAAACCCAAGTGGAGGTTGTGAAGACTCAAGACGAAGGAAGAAGATCAATACCCCAACATCAAACAAACTGTGGTCAAAGGAGTAGCAGGGCTACCAAGGCAAATGATCAGTTGTAGGGGAACATTACTGGTGGCTTAAAGGATTGCAACTAATTTCCATCATGAGTTCAAGGAATTCAACCTTTGGATTTGAGTCAAATCCTCAATCCACCTAGAGAGGCATGCCATGTGCTACGATACCCAAATCATCACGAAAACACCAAGTATGTATTTTAATCATTATCATTTTTATCTACTAATGGTTTGTATTTTTCTTTTAGGTAAAGTCCTTTTAAAGCTTGAATAACGTTGGCTGAAGGAAGGTGCATGGCTTAAAGAAATAAGGTGGTGGACGTGACAGAGGGAGGAGAAGCACACAAACAGTAGTGCACAAAAGCGACGGGACGTGCGCAAAGAACACTATCCACCCGAGAGCGAGCACACGTAGAGGTTTGCTGAGTACAATATGCAGTAGGAGAGGCAAAAAGAAACCCTCACCAGCACACACTAGCAACTAGCCCTAGCACAGTGGAACATCGTATCAGGCCGAGCTGATTGCGTGCACACGTATAGCAAGCAACGGCTAGCGTTAAGAAGCTCAACGGCTAGAATTTTCCTTTCTAGTTATATTTCCTTCTCTG
>CM039510.1:6681346-6782691 GCA_022432975.1 Begonia masoniana | reverse complement strand
CAATCCTAGAGATCTGCTCCCACTTCCACTCCGTACTCGGCAGTGGCAATAGCGCGCCCGGACGGTCGCTGGTGCTCGGGCCTCACCTGCTGACAGACTAAACAGGTCTCACCATACTTGGCCACCTCCCTCTTCAGGTCGGCCACCAGAAGTGTTGCTTCATCCCGGTACAATCTTAGTACATCTCCACGGGTGCCTGAATAAGCTGAAGAATGTTCGCAGCCAATATCCTTCTTCAGACGCTCATCGTTAGGCACGTACCACTGTGCCTGATCTCAAATACATCCTGCAGTAAATAAAATCCGACGATCATCTAACAACCTGCTCGATCGAAGCTCAATACACTCCGCATCGTTCTGCTTAGCCTCGCGTATACATCCAGAATGGTCGCCCCTGAAAGAGAAAATGTTGGTGAGCATACCTGGACCACGTCTGCCACTATCCTCCACTCGAATCTCCATCTCAGACCGCGCGTAACTGACAATCGCTGCCAATGAAGGCGACTCGTCAGAAGGCACGCTACTCCAGCTCACCCAACCTGTTTGCCTTTCCGGGTGGTACTTGATATCAAATCATAGTCTTGAACGACTCAACACCTGCGTGCCGCATATTAGCTCCTTCTGCGTACATACTAATACTTCAATCTCTTGTGTTCGTAAATTACTTCGCACTGCTGCCCATTACAAATAGTTCGCCAGATCTTCAGTATCTTTATTTTTCATCAATTCTTATTAATATGGCTTCATACCATTTTTCTGCATCACTTGGTATTCTTTGTTTGCAGTAATTGGTTACGATGTTAATTTTGTTTGGCCAAGCATGATTATGAAATAATAAAGAGAACTAGGAGGAAAGTAACCAAGGGTAAGTCTCATAAGGAAGAGGTAAGCCCTCGACTCCATAGATATACCTTGGTATTTGAAATGAAGTTTAGCTTGATTGAATTTACACGCCTCAAGTATATCAAATTGATGAATTTCATACATATAGATCCCTTGTAATGTTGTTAATTGGTTGCCATACTCTAGTGTTATCCCAAAGTTTGTTTTGTTTGTAATGGCTTTAAATTATTGGATGATAGTTTCATTTGTTTTCGGAATTTTGATGAGAGTCTTAATTTTTACTTCAAGTCATACTTTGAACAAACAGGAATTGGTACCATGGTTTTGAGTAAAAGTATTTGGTGGCTATCCTTGATTAGAGATCTTTCTAATTGCATTTATTTATTTGAGAACCAATTACATGTTCCTAGTTGTTGTGCACTCTCTTTGATAACCTTGCTTGGAATTTATCTTAAGAAGGATTCGATTTATTTGCTAGCCTCTTTCGTACCTATTGTCTTCTTGCAACTTGTTGTCCACTTGGAACATATCTCTTTTTGGAATTCCTTTTGGGTTTGTTTGCATAACTTATCTTTTAGAGAAGATGACAACATCCAAACGGGCGAACCGCTGGATTTGAGGAAAAATCTTCAACCACCCCAGGAGGATGATACGCTATGTGAAAACCGGCCAAACCCATGGCCGAATTTTATTTCTAACTTCTTTGTTCAGTGCTTAGGGCAACAGGATGGTGTCCACACAAGAGTAAAGCTCAAACTTCAAGACAACCTTGAGACGAGTCAACCACTAGATTTGAAGATAAATTCTCAATCACCTGGAGAGGATGATACGCCTACGAGGCCTACCCATCAATCACAAACCCAGGTAAGTAATTTAACCAATTTATCATCTAACCGGTTTGTCATTTTTGCAGGAAAATACCATCTTAAAGCATGGAGAAGAAGCTTGACAAGAGATAGCAACGAGCTAAAAGGAGTGTTGCACCGACCGAGAAGATGGCGCGAACAACTAGAAGAGAACGGGGCATCAAAAGACCAAACAGCAGTCAAGCCGGTCAGCGATGAACCAAGTTACAAAAAAACCAAGCAGCACTAAAGAACCCAAACATCAAGGACCGGGCAGCAGCTGAGTGAACCGGGCAACAAGGTTGCTCCTACGTGGCCGAGAGTGACGACGCTCCAACGGCTAGCTATATCTGTAACGCCCCGGGTTTCACCCATTACTCGGGTTGCTACATTGCTCACTCTTACAAATCATTAAACGAGGATTAAATAGTTTTTGATAAAATTTTGACTCGGTTTTGGGTTTTTCAAACACTTGAAAATAGGCAAAAAAACGTTCGTAAAATACGTACAAAAGGCGTCGGAAAAGATAGGGTTAAAACGCATTTGAAAATTGAAAAATTTGAAAAAACCAATTTTGGACCACAAAGGGGGCGCGCGCACTCGGTGCGCTCGTCGCCTAGACAGCACGCGCACCGCGTGCTATCGCTGTGCGCAGCAGCGCACCCTTCCAGGGGCGATCGATCGGCACTGGGCGTTGTGCGCACCCCAGCAGCGCGCACCGCACACTAGCTGCGCGTGCCACGCCCGTGCGCTGCGCACCTCCTCCTGCCCCAGCGCGCCTCCAGTTTGTCACCAGCGCGCCTCCAGTTTGGCACCAACTCGCCTCCTTCGACCTTTTTCCACCCTCTTTCCATTTTCTTCACTTTCACCTCTACATTTCACCTAAAAACATCCCCAAATCATCTCCCAATATTTTCCACCCCTCAACACGTTAAAACCCCAAAAATACGACCCGAAAACGTAAGCGGAAAAATAAAATTTGTGAAAACAAACACTTTTCTTTTATAAAAATCCGAGCATCATAACGTTTGATTGTTTAAAAACCAAAACCTGAAAACAACCATTTTGTACAACAATCAAAGAACTCCAATATATTTCAAAAACCACAAATTTAACTATCCAAGTATCTTTCTATCAATTTTCTATCAAAACACCTACACTACTCAATGCACATACTGAGCTCGGTCGGAATCGCCCTAACAAGTTGCCAGTACCGGCACACACAAGTGCGTCCCCAAATCCCCACTTCATCCAGTCCACGCCCACAAGGCTCACCTGAAAGCTATCGTCACCTATACCATCGAACACAAAACGTAAACCTAATGCTTAGCAAGTAGTGAATAATGAATTTAAAAACTATGTATACTCAACCCCAAACCCATGCAGTTTCTACACTCTTTTGTTCTCGTTTCGTTTTCGTTTCATTAATCTTTCACTTAACAAGCTGTGTGAATCAAGTAGGCACTCATCATATAACCGTCTAGGACGGTCACACCTTGACCCAGCAGAGCAAGATCAGAGACACACATCCGAACCTAGCTCATAGGACGACCATACACAATCTCCTCCCACATCGATCATAGAACCCTCTAGTGCTTTCTCTCGCACATTAACATTTAGGCGTTCATACTCACGACACATTACGTATTTTCAGCTATGCATTTCTCGTAGAGGCCCTCTCGAGGTGCTACCCCTGCACTATATATTTACCCACTTGCTACGTTGGGCCTGATCGTGCAGTGTCCCACATCGCAACATAGCTACGATCCACCCGATACGTTGGGCCCGATCGCACCATGTGTACATCCTCTCTCGACGAGGTGGCTCGACTCGAAACTACATTACGTTTCTTCTTATCTTTTTATGTTTCATACTCACAACTCGTAAACATGCTCAAAACTCGTTTTTTCGTAGTTCGATAACATGATGCATGCCAATACAATTTCTCAACCACAAAACAAAACAACAACAAAACAATCAAACAATCCCTACCGTTCAATGGTGTAGGCCCAAAGGCAAAATCACACACATCCGCTACTTACCTGGATCTCCGTAACGTACTCACTCGCTTCGGTTACTCCAAATGCTCAACTCGACCTAGCATAAACATGGAATTCACTTAGAAATCATCAAAACAAAATCTCAAGGGTGCCTACTCTATTCCTAACAACTAATCCAACTAAATCTAAAACCTCAAACCCAAAATCCCGAAATTTCCCTTTTTACAATGCCCAAACTTCAATCGGCCATAACTTACTCGTTTTTCAACGGATTTAAACAATCCTACCAATTTCGTAAACCTCTACATGTTTACTATCCAATGCATCAATCCATTTTTCAAAACAAAACATTCTACTTGGCCAGATTTCACAAAACAGAACCGGCAACACTTAGCTCCACTTTCAGATTTTTAAGCAAAATCAACTAAACTCCTAATCTTTCTATATAATCAACCTAAACCACTCTATCTAATGTCTAAACCACCAAATATCAAGAAAAAAATCATCATGGAAAGAGGATTTTCGGAATACACCATTAGGGTTTTCCAAACTCCACCAAAACTCATTCAAACTTACTAGAAATGCCTACAATCACTAAGGTTAAGCACAATTTAAAAAACCCAACTAAAACTAACCTTGAAGCTTGGTAAAAATGGAGGACACCATGGAGGAAGAACTCCCTTGCTGCTGGTTTTTGTGGGAGAGAAGAAGAAGACTAGGGTTTTGCCTTTCACTCCCTCCTTTTCACCATTTAAAACATCCATTTATGCTTTATTCAATTTTTCACCACTCAACTAATACCAAATTATAATTTAACCCTCCACTCATCACTCCTTTACCTTTGACGTGGAATGCTCCACTTCTTCCCCCCTTTCATCTATCAAATTTTCTATTCCTTTCCTTTAAAACAACAATTCACACCAAACAACTCACCTTAATACTTTACTTTCTCTCCAACCTTCACTTTCTAAATTAATTGCTTATGATAATTCTAGGATCAATGTTAGGCTCCCATAACATACTCTAATCTAAGGCAATTTACATTGAAGAAATTTCCCTGGTGTTACAATATTGTCTCCAATGGCTATTTTCTGTTGATGAAGTTTTTCCTTTTCTGTCTTCTTCTAGAAGCTCTCAATCATGCAGAGGGATTTTTATCTTTTTTCTGAATACTTTGTAATGATCTTTTGATCAATGAAAATTATGTGAGCTTAGTCTCTTTTTTCAGAAGCATTCACACGAACCTTCTATGTTCGGTGATTGTCCGAACTGCGGCTCCCAATTGGGTTTTGGTCTCAATGCTGCTAAGTTCTTGTTTCTCGGTGGTACTTTCATCATGATCTATTTATTCAATCAGAGCTCGCTGAGTAAGTATCAGCAGTTAATAGTCACACCCATCTTCATCTCATCATCATTTCATTCCACGCTATCCTCTCTGTTTTACATTCAAGTTTTCTGACGTTTTGAGTATTTTGTCAGGTTAGCTTCCACTTGCGTTTGGCCCCTATTTAGCGAGAGATAAACCGGGTCCAAAGTTTATCAGAATCTCCAGCTTGAAATGTAACACCCGACAATTTCAGCCAGGTGATTTTCTTGACCATTTTGATTGTCACCATTTTTTATTAACCTTTATGATTTTAAATTTAATGTCAAGACATATTTATTACAAGTTGAGTGAAACTAGGTTGGTGGCAAATTTGTAATTAAGTTGGATTTTAGTTAATATATATAGAAAATGGAAATCCTTAAACCTCATTAAACCCCATTGTAGCCGACATTTCCTCTCTCGGCGATTTCCCATTTTCTCCAAAGCTCTTCCTCTCTCTCTCTCGGCCAGCTACTCCTCCACCAACGATCGATTCTTCAGTATTCACTTCGACAATCCACGCTCTAGGTAAGACTTAGACAATGTAGTTACTGGATAGTTTCTTAGGGCTCTGTTTTCAGCTAAAACTTGGGGTTTCCGATTCTTCAATGGTTGGGTTATTGTAGTAACATTTATAATCTGTGTTTATCTGCTAAGTTGAATCTAGTTACTTAGATATTTTGGAAGCTTAATCTGTACGCATTAGGCGCTCCACTAGGAAGATTTAGAAATATATAAGTTAGAATCTAGGATGACTTTCGGTTAGAACTTTTAAGATTTTGATTTAACACTGTCATGTGAAATGTTTCTAGGTGAAGAAGTTTGAAGAGAGGTGCTCGAGTTTTTTTTGCTAAGGAAACCAGGTAAGTGAGTGAGTAAGATTTTCGGCCATTAGGGCCTTACATCTCAAGGGTACTAAGTGGAGGTGTTGTTTATGATGTTAAATGTATCTGTGCTAATATCTGGTTGGTTATGGAACTCAAATTGATGTTGTGATCTTTAACGAATGAATGACTTGCTCTGTAGCCGGATGATTTTAGAATGCTCATGCTCATGCATCACGAATCTTTCTCATGCATATGAAAATGTTTTAAAAGCATGATTTTCCCTTTGAACAAGAAATGAATATGAAACTTATGCAACAAGGATTAAGAGAGGATTGGGGGCAGTTTGGCGTATGTCACTGTCTAAAAGGAGGACCATGAATACGACCCGAAAAGGACTATGTACACTCTCACTATCAACACCCTTTTCGGCACAAATCCTCCCTTAATCTATATGATGAAAACGATGAACATGAACAAGAACAAGAACACGAAAACGAAAAGATCATGAACATGTGTTTCCTTTAATTTGTGCATTCATGCATACACGTTAGCATTGCACACTTTACTAAGCATTAGGCTTATAGTTTAAACCTTATGATGTAGGTGAAGAACAATCAGGTGAGGATTTCAAACTCAATGAAGATACCTAAGTCTGATTCCTGGATGGTGCTCAGAGTGACAGTGTGTGACTGGAAAGGCGATTATGATCTCTGGTTGCTACCTTTAAGATATTAGTAAGGTTTATGAATATTGAAGTTTAAGTAGGAAGGATTTTTCTTAAAAATGTTGAATACTAGTAAACTTGTCTGACTGATTTCTGGGTTGTGAATGATTTGTTTATTTAAGTCTTCTGCTATGCATACTCAGAATACGTCTATGGTTTGTGTCAATTCAAGTTTGTGTTAGTCGTGTTGGGAGTTGAGAAATTCAGGATGTCCTCTGTAGGTAAAAGTCAGGGGTTCATGTCTGTCGATGGATGTTTCTGTTGGAAAGTTAAGGTTTCTGTCGATCAGGTGATGTCTTCCATCGGATGATGTCTTCCACCGGATGATGTCTTCTGTCGGATGATGTCTTCTATCGGGTGACGTCTTCCATCGAATGATGTCTTCCATCGGATGATGTCTTCTATCGGATGATGTTGTTTTTTTTATCGGATGAAGTTTTAATGAGACACGCGAGATGCACATGTCAATCGGTAGATGTAGATCTTGTTTTCAGATGAAGTGTGTATAGTTTCTTTTGTCGTTTGTGACCGGATGATGTGAGTAGTGTTGTTTTGTCGTTTGTGATCGGTAGATGCCTATTGGGTTTCAATTCTCTCAGCCAATGTTTATTATTTTATCTATTTTATGAATGATAGTTAATCAATGAGTTTTCCGCTGTAAAGTCGAGGGTTAAAGATGGATTTATCATTACTGAGAGAAAATTTTAAATTTTTCGTAAATTCTCTTAGACCGGTTCCATGTCATGGGTAACAAAAAAAAAAACGGGTCTGAAGACTCGGGGTGTTACAATTATGGTATCAAAGCAAAACCGGGTTCTAAAATCGATTCTGTAGATTGCCTTCCAGCACAGACCGTCACATGAGCACACTCCAGCAACTGTAAGTGTTTATGATTTCAGCAAATGTCCTTAAGTTATGTTTATGACTAATTGTTTAGGAATCCCAAGATGGTAAGAGGCCAACAGAGAGATGACAATTTGGATAGCAATACTATCGCCCAACTAACAGAGTTGGTCATTCGCCAATCCCGACAGATCGAGCAACTTGTAGCCACTAGGGAGGAACAAGGAAATTCTAGCACTAATGCAGCTCGAGATCATGGTGACGAGCGTTTCCATCGACTTCGACCCCCGACATTTAATGGTCAAGTTTCGGATCCTGTTTATGCTGAGGAATGGGTCCGGAAGATGGAGGACATGTTCAAGTATGCAAAGATGGATGAGGGAGATAAGGTCACGTGTGCTGTTTTTCACTTGGAGCTGGATGCAAGGTATTGGTGGGACTCGATCCAGAGCACCGTAAATGCAGGAGCTATGACCTGGGAAATGTTTAAGACTTCCTTCTATGACAAGTACTTCAGCCGAGCTGTTCGGACTAGCAAGAAGATGGAATTCATGCAACTGCGTCAAACCGGTTCAGTGGCCGATTATATATGTAAGTTTGAGGCCTTGTCCAGGTTTTCACCCCGTCTGGTGGATGATGAGGAAGACAAGATCCATCAATTTGTTCATGGACTAAAACCAGGCTTGTTTAGAGGAGTAAAGATTGCGGGAATTCACAATGTGCCGTTTTCTGAGGTGGCGGCTAAGGCCTTAGAACTGGAAGAGGTTGAGGTAACATTACAAGAACAACGTGAGCAGACGAAGAAGTTTACTAGAGAGGCTCAACCACCACAACGACAGAACAAGGTTTGGCAGCCACAGTAGAATATGGGGCCTCAACAACAATAGAAAGGTGTGAAGAGACCTTTCAATCAGAACGATGACCAAGGAAAAGGGAAACGACCACTGGCTCCCCTATGCCCCACCTGTCAGAAGAATCACCCCGGCGAATGCAAGTTACATTCTGGCCGCTGTTATAGATGTGATAAGGTTGGACACATTGTCAGGGACTGCCCCATGCCGCCGGACCCGAATAGAGCGAGGGTGGCACCTAGAGTCTATGCCTTGATGGAAGATGAGGATGCAGTGCCACATACAGTCATAATAGGTACGATTACGATCTGTGGTATTTCTGCTTATACACTTATAGATACGGGAATCACTCACTCGTTTGTGGCAACCTTGTTCGTACGTAAGCATAATTTAGAACCCTTGCCGGCCGAGAGGTCATTTAGTGTTATGTTACCATCAAGGAAGTCCTTACATTCAGAACAGGTAGTAAAAGGTGATATTGCGACCCTAGGAGATAAGAAGTGGTATGTAGAATTGATCGTAATTGACATGAAGGGATATGAAGTTATACTAGGAATGGACTGGTTATTCAGACATCATGCCACGATAAATTGTAGGTCTGGATTAGTTGAGTTCCGACCATTGAATAGCGATCGGTATTTCTTCCAAGCTATTCCTTAGATAAGTAAAATGCCGATTGTATCCTCACTAGAAGCTCAGCGATTGTTGAAAGAGGGTTGTGAGAGTTTTCTAGCTAGTGTAATTGATGATCGGGTAAAAAGTAGGATAGAATTGCAAGATATTCCTTAGTCCGAGAGTTCGAGAGGCATTCTTGGATGACTTGCCCAGGTTGCCACCGGATAGAGAAATTGAGTTTGTGATTGATACATACCCCGAGGCATTACCCGTGTCTAAGAACCCCTACCGTATGGCACCTGTTGAGTTGAAGGAATTAAAAGTCCAACTACAGAAATTAGTAGACAAGGGATTTGTTTGCCCTAGTAGTTTTCCCTAGGGTGCACCTGTTTTATTTGTTAAGAAAAAAGATAGTTCTCTTAGAATGTGCATAGACTACAGAGAGCTAAACAAGTTGACAATTAAGAATAAATACTTTTTACCTCGAATTGACGATCTGTTTGACCAACTACAAGGAGCTAAGGTGCTTTCAAAGGTTGACTTACGTTCGGGTTACTACCAACTGAAGGTTAAAGAGGGAGATATACCAAAGACAGCCTTTAGAACCCGCTATGGACACTATGAATTTCTTGTAATGTCGTTTGGATTGACAAATGCGCCTGCAGCTTTTATGGATTTGATGAATCGGGTGTTCCGAGAGTACTTGGACAAGTTTGTAATTGTGTTCATAGACGATATCTTAATTTACTCACGGACTAAAACTGACCATGCAGAGCATTTAAGAGTGGTTCTGACAACATTAAGACAGCAGCAGCTCTATGCCAAGTTGTCCAAATGTGAGTTATGGTTGGATAAGGTCAATTTCTTAGGACATGTCATTTCTGCCGAGGGCATACCAGTAGATCCAACCAAAATTCAGGCTGTTAAGGATTGGCCACAGCCAAGGAATGTCAGTGAAGTCCGTAGTTTCCTTGGTCTGGCAGATTATTATAGAAAGTTCATTAAGGGATTCTCTATGATAGCTAAGCCTTTAACTAGTTTAACAAAGAAGGACACCAAATACTCTTGGATTGAAACTTGTGAAGATAGCTTCCAGACACTTAAGATGAAGTTGACGACAGCCCCTCTTTTGACTCTCCCAACCGAAGAAGGAAGATTTAGTGTTTATTGTGACGTATCTAAAGTGGGACTGTGATGTGTTTTGTTGCAAAAAGGTAAGGTTGTAGCGTATGCCTCTAGGCAGCTAAAGAGTTATGAGCAGAAACCCCACTCATGATCTGGAATTAGCTGTAATTGTTTTTGCTTTGAAGATTTGGAGGCACTATTTGTATGGTCAACAATGTGAGGTGTTTTCTGACCATAAAAATCTGAAGTACATTTTCACTCAAAAGGAATTGAATATGAGGCAAAGACGTTGGTTGGAGTTTGTTAAGGATTATGACTTTGAGATCAAGTATCACCCGGGTAAGGCTAATGCTGTAGATGACAATGCAGCCAGCAATGTCAACCATGTCTATGCCTTTGAGGTCAGAAGTTCAGAAGTTTGAGTTGGAGATGGTTTCGGAGTTGTCAACCTTACTTGCTAATGTTACTATTAGACCAACTATCATGGAAAGAATCAAAGAGGCACAACAAAAGGATTCAAAGGAAAATAACAGCATGATGAGTAAGTTAAAGGATGCCTCTTCTGAGTTTAGTCTCTCAAAGGATGGTATTCTAAGATTTAAAAATCGATGGTACATTCCGAGTGATGAGGAATTACATAAGATGATTTTGGCCGAGGCACACTCGTCCTCATTTTCTGTACATCCTGGTAGCACCAAGAAGTATCGAGACTTGAAGTTACTTTACTGGTGGCCAAACTTAAAGAGGGATGTTGCCAAATATGTGAAATCATGTTTGGTTTGCCAACAAGTTAAGGCAGAGCATCAACGTCCAGGGGGTACCCTTCAACCCTTATCGATCCCCGAATGGAAGTGGGAACACATTGCCATGGATTTTATTGTGAGACTGCCTAAGACAACTAAAGGTCATGATAGCATTTGGGTTATAATTGACAGGATGACAAAATCAGCTCATTTCCTACCAGTAAGGATAACCTACACGATGGACCAGCTAGCTAATCTTTATGTTCAGGAAATCATTAGATTACATGGTATTCCAGTGTCTATTATCTCCGATCGTGATCCCAGGTTCACCTCACGCTTTTGGAAAAGTTTACAAGGCACGCTAGATACAAAGTTAACCTTTAGCACTGCTTTCCACCCGCAAACTGATGGACAATCTGAGAGGACCATTCAGATACTCGAGGATATGTTGAGAGCATGTGTGCTAGATTTCCAGACATCTTAGAGCCGACATCTGCCCTTGGTTGAATTCTCCTACAACAATAGCTACCAGTCCACCATCGGTATGGCACCGTATGAAGCACTGTATGGCAGAAAATGTAGATCACCTTTATATTGGGACAAAGTTGGTGAAGCAAAACTCCTAGGACCCGAGATTTTGCAGCAGATGTCAAATAAGATTGCCACAATTAGGAAGAGGATGATGACTGCTCAAAGTCGACAGAAGAGTTATGCAAACCAAAGAAGAAGAGATCTTGAGTTTGCCGTTGGAGATGAAGTATTCCTAAGAATTTCACCGTTTAAGGGAGTTTTAAGATTTTGTAAGAAGGGAAAGCTTAATCCACGGTTTATTGGACCTGTCACAACCCGTACCCGTGAGAAATAGTTTTTTTTTTTTTTAAACTTTAACTTTAACTGTACTTAAGCGAAATCTAAATCGGAGTAAAAATCGAAATAGAAATCGGAATTCGTTTAGTAAATCTTTTGGTTCAATTAAAAAAAATCATTAAAACTTAAAACAAACAAAACATTTAAACTATTAATTAAATAATAAAATTTAAACTCTTTTTTTTGTAAGGGGCGATCGAACGCTTGATGTTATGCGATCGGGCGCCCCTTGCACTGCCGCCCGAACGCTTATCCTCAAGCGTTCGGTCGGTTCACGTTCTGTTTCCAGAACGTGAAATCCGACTCCCAAACCGCCACTCTACCTGCGCACAGTCGCCAAACTCTCTGGAAAACCCGAGAGTTTTGCGTTCCAACTCCTCTCCTTCTGCGATCCGTCGCCCTGCTCACCACATTCATCCACTTAACCCACACAAAACACAACCCAAAACATACAACGCACAAAACACTACCACTCCTTTCCCTTTACTCCCAAAATCTTACATATCTCATAAAATACTCTCTAAACCTAACATTTACTCAAATGCTCAAAACAACACAATTTACATTAAACATAATCGAATTTCATAAAAATGAACCGCGTGATTCCGTTTAAAAGTTTAACATTTTCCTCCTGCTAGAATAACGTCAAAACATTTCAAAACACTGTACGTTATCTATACAATCACCAAGCACCCTAAAAATGTATCTAAACATACCAAAAATTCATACTTTTCACCATTAATCCCTGAACATCAAAAAGACTCTCAAAACTTCTAACCGTGAGTCCACCTAAACCAAAACCACCTAACCAAAACAGCAAGCCGCCGCCACGAGCTCCACCCATCGACCGCTACCTTGAGCGTCGAAAAGGAGGTTCCTCACCTTCGTTCTCGTCAACTACATTATAAAATAACTACTTAAGCCTAATGCTTAGTAAAGAGCGTACTAAACGAACATAACATATTTGCATGACATTTTGTAAAACCGTTTCGTTTCGTTTCGTTTTGTAACCCTTTTTCATATTCCGTGAAAACATTCTTTTAGTCCCGTGAGAAAATTCATTTATGTGAGAACAATCATTTAGTCCCGTGAGAACAATCATTTAGTCCCGTGAGAACAATCATTTAGTCCCGTGAGAACAATCATTTAGTCCCGTGAGAACAATCATTTAGTCCCGTGAGAACAATCATTTAGTCCCGTGAGAACAATCATTTAGTCCCGTGAGAACAATCATTTAGTCCCGTGAGAACAATCATTTAGTCCCGTGAGAACAATCATTTAGTCCCGTGAGAAACATTCATTTAGTCCCGTGAGAACAATCATTTAGTCCCGTGAGAACAATCATTTAGTCCCGTGAGAACAATCATTTAGTCCCGTGAGAACAATCATTTAGTCCCGTGAGAAACATTCATTTAGTCCCGTGAGAACAATCATTTAGTCCCGTGAGAAACATTCATTTAGTCCCGTGAGAACAATCATTTAGTCCCGTGAGAACAATCATTTAGTCCCGTGAGAACAATCATTTAGTCCCGTGAGAACAATCATTTAGTCCCGTGAGAACAATCATTTAGTCCCGTGAGAACAATCATTTAGTCCCGTGAGAACAATCATTTAGTCCCGTGAGAAACATTCATTTAGTCCCGTGAGAACAATCATTTAGTCCCGTGAGAACAATCATTTAGTCCCGTGAGAACAATCATTTAGTCCCGTGAGAACAATCATTTAGTCCCGTGAGAACAATCATTTAGTCCCGTGAGAACAATCATTTAGTCCCGTGAGAACAATCATTTAGTCCCGTGAGAACAATCATTTAGTCCCGTGAGAACAATCATTTAGTCCCGTGAGAACAATCATTTAGTCCCGTGAGAAACATTCATTTAGTCCCGTGAGAAACATTCATTTAGTCCCGTGAGAACAATCATTTAGTCCCGTGAGAACAATCATTTAGTCCCGTGAGAACAATCATTTAGTCCCGTGAGAACAATCATTTAGTCCCGTGAGAACAATCATTTAGTCCCGTGAGAACAATCATTTAGTCCCGTGAGAACAATCATTTAGTCCCGTGAGAACAATCATTTAGTCCCGTGAGAACAATCATTTAGTCCCGTGAGAACAATCATTTAGTCCCGTGAGAAACATTCATTTAGTCCCGTGAGAACAATCATTTAGTCCCGTGAGAACAATCATTTAGTCCCGTGAGAACAATCATTTAGTCCCGTGAGAACAATCATTTAGTCCCGTGAGAACAATCATTTAGTCCCGTGAGAAACATTCATTTAGTCCCGTGAGAACAATCATTTAGTCCCGTGAGAACAATCATTTAGTCCCGTGAGAACAATCATTTAGTCCCGTGAGAACAATCATTTAGTCCCGTGAGAAACATTCATTTAGTCCCGTGAGAACAATCATTTAGTCCCGTGAGAACAATCATTTAGTCCCGTGAGAAACATTCATTTAGTCCCGTGAGAAACATTCATTTAGTCCCGTGAGAACAATCATTTAGTCCCGTGAGAACAATCATTTAGTCCCGTGAGAACAATCATTTAGTCCCGTGAGAAACATTCATTTAGTCCCGTGAGAACATTCATTTAGTCCGTGAGAACACAGTCAGACCGTGAGAACATACATCGTTCTTTCATTTAACTTTTCATAAAATCATGTTCATAACAGTTCGTATGTATTTTACTAAAACATGATGCATGAGGAGACATACACGTAAGGAAAACCTATCACATGAGCACTAACCTACACGTAAGGAAGACCCATCGCACGAGCACTACCACATAACTAAGGCACTACTTAACTGTCAACCTTTCCTTAACTACCCGTCTTCCACCAACCTCTATAATCACTTTCTTCACAACAGTTCAACATTATCAACATTGTACGACGTAGGGCCTTAGTGGCCGGAAAGCCTAACGCTCACTTACCTGGCGTCCTAAATATGCCGAGCACCGTCCTTTGAGCTTGGGTTACCTAGAGCATTCAACAATACATCGTTAATATCGACTTTCAAACATCGAATCTAAACAATCGACTTCTCTAGCTAGGACAAATCCTTCTAAAAACTCTAATCCTTTTCTTTTGGGCATTTCATCGAACACTTAGTGTTCATTAACTTTAAAACTCCTTTAATGGTGTTTCACCAACTTCCAACTACCAAGATTTCACATTAAATATCATCCAACACCATTAATCTACTTCAACAACTTAGATTTAACATTAAACATCAACAATGAGTGATAAATAAACAACCCTAACTATTTCTAACAAAACCCCTAAATTTATTCACAAACCCTAACTCGAAAATCAACCCAAATCAACACACAAACTTGTCTAGAGTGTAGAACTCACCTAGAGGATGGACTTGTTGAAGAAACTTGAAGGAAAATGCCAAGATGGGGGAGTCGATCGAACCTTTGGAGTTGGCGATGAAGGAGGGAAGAAAATCGCCAAAAGTGAGAAGAAAAGAGAGACTCGCGTGAGGGAGAGGAAAAGTGAGGGGAAAAGGGAGAAATAAACCCTTTTTAATTAAAACTTGACTTCCAAATTTACCAAAATGCCCTTAGTTAGTTTCTCAACTTAAATCGTCATTTCTTCTATCCGTTTAATTTCTCTAAAATTCCCTTATTCCTCCAAATATTCCTATTTATTCTTAGGGCTCTAACGAAACTTCCCGTTGGTCATTTGGACTTAATTTAACATTTCTACGAATTTAACACTCTATAATGCTATTAAAATTCGAAACTTAAGGCCCGAAATTCCTAAAACGAATTTCTCGGGTGTTACAGGACCATTCCCTGTCCTGGCCAAAATTAGCAGTACAGCTTATAGATTACAATTACCTCCAACATTGGATAAGGTTCATAATGTCTTTCATGTGTCAATGTTAAGGAAATGCATACGTGATCCGACACATGTTGTTGAACCAACTGAAATCGATATCGAGCCGACACTGACGTATGAAGAGAAACCTGTTCGAATATTGGAAACTGCAGTTAAGACTCTACGGAATAAAGAAATTCCTCTTGTAAAAGTCTTGTGGACGAATCATGGCATTGAAGAAGCCACTTGGGAGCGATAGCAGAACATGTTGGACAAATATCCAGAGCTCTTTGTTTGATCAATTTTCGAGGACGAAAATTTTGTTTAAGGAGGGGTGGATGTAACACCCGACAATTTCAGCCAGGTGATTTTTTTGACCATTTTGATTGTCACCATTTTTTATTAACCTTTATGATTTTAAATTTAATTTCAAGATATATTTATTACAAGTTGAGTGAAACTAGGTTGGGTGGCAAGTTTGTAATTAAGTTGGATTTTAGTTAATATATATAGAAAATGAAAATCCTTAAACCTCATTAAACCAAACTGTAGCCGATATTTCCTCTCTCGGCGATTTCCCATTTTCTCCAAAGCTCTTCCTCTCTCTCTCGGCTAGCTACTCCTCCACCAACGATCGATTCTTCAGTATTCACTTCGGCAATCCACGCTCTAGGTAAGACTTAGATAATGTAGTTACTGGATAGTTTCTTAGGGCTCTGTTTTCAGCTAGAACTTGGGGTTTCGGATTCTTCAATGGTTGGGTTATTGTAGTAACATTTATAATCTGTGTTTATCTGCTAAGTTGAATCTAGTTGCTTAGATATTTTGGAAGCTTAATCTGTACGCATTAGGCGCTCCACTAGGAAGATTTAGAAATATATAAGTTAGAATCTAGGATGACTTTCGGTTAGAACTTTTAGGATTTTGATTTAACACTGTCATGTGAAATGTTTCTAGGTGAAGAAGTTTGAAGAGAGGTGCTCGAGTTTTTTTTGCTAAGGAAACCAGGTAAGTGAGTGAGTAAGATTTCCGGCCATTAGGGCCCTACATCTCAAGGGTACTAAGTGGAGGTGTTGTTTATGATGTTAAATGTATCTGTGCTAATATTTTTTTTGTTATGGAACTCGAATTGATGTTGTGATCTTTAACGAATGAATGACTTGCTCTGTAGCTTGATGATTTTAGAATGCTCATGCTCATGCTGATGCATCACGAATCTTTCTCATGCATATGAAAATGTTTTAAAAGCATGATTTTCCCTATGAACAAGAAATGAATATGAAACTTATGCAACAAGGATTAAGAGAGGGTTGGGGGCGGTTTGGCGTATGTCACTATCCAAAAGGAGGACCATGAATACGACCCGAAATGGACTATGTACACTCTCACTGTCAACCCCCTTTTCGGCACAAATCCTCCCTTAATCCATATGATGAAAACAATGAACATGAACAAGAACAAGAACACAAAAACGAAAAGATCATGAACATGTGTTTCCTTTAATTTGTGCATTCATGCATACATGTTAGTATTGCACTCCTTACTAAGCATTAGGCTTATAGTTTAAACCTTAAGATGTTGGTGAAGAACAATCAGGTGAGGATTTCAAACTCAGTGAAGATGCATAAGTCTGATTGCTGGATGGTGCTCAGAGTGACAGTGTGTGACTGGAAAGGCGATTATGATCTCTGGTTGCTACCTTTAAGATATTAGTAAGGTTTATGAATATTGAAGTTTAAGTAGGAGGGATTTTTCTTAAAAATTTTGAATACTAGTAAACTTGTCTGACTGATTTCTGGGTTGTGAATGATCTGTTTATTTAAGTCTTCTGCTATGCATACTCAGAATACGTCTATGGTTTGTGTCAATTCAAGTTTGTGTTAGTCGTGTTGGGAGTTGAGAAATTCAGGATGTCCTCTGTAGGTAAAAGTTAGGAGTTCATGTTTGTCGATGGATGTTTCTGTTGGTAAGTTAAGGTTTCTGTCGATCGGGTGATGTCTTCCATCGGATGATGTCTTCCACCGGATGATGTCTTCTGTCGGATGATGTCTTCTGTCGGATGATGTCTTCTATCGGGTGATGCTTCCATCGGATGATGTCTTCCATCTTATGATGTCTTCCATCTTATGATGTCTTCTATCGGATGATGTTGTTTATTTTATCGGATGAAGTTTTAATGAGACACGCGAGATGCACATGTGATGTGCCCCGTAGGCCCATTACACGATCCCAGACCCGAGTCCACAATTTTACTAACACGCTTGTCTATTTTGCAGGTCATGGTTCGTGTGGAGACTTGGAGGACACCGTGGACGACTTAAAGTGGGAGATTAAAGCTGGGGACGTTGACCAACCAAAGTATCTACTCATGTGGAAAGACTAAAGAGGCACCTTTGTAACAACCAGAATTTTCGTTTATACGATTTTCTTTATTTTATTATTTACGTGTCGTTAAACGGCAGAGTTGTGATCGGAATCGATAGCTAAAAATTTCTACCATAAACTAAGAAATTATTTTGAGGCTAATGGAAAAGAGAAATTTATAGAAGTTTGACTGGAAACGGACTAATTAACCTATTTATTAAAAGATTAAAGGTTGAGGGCAGAAATGTAATTAAGATTATTATTATTATTATTATTATAAGAAAAAAAAAACAAAACCCTACCATGTTCTCTTCCTCCCTGCGTGAAGAACTCCAGAAGCCCCTCCTGTTTGGTGTTCAGTGATCGATCGCCCTTCTATTTTGTGGCTGAGTACCACTTCTGCCCTTCTCTCTTGTGGCCGATGCTTTAAATTGAAATAAATGATTTTAAGTGTTTTAATTAATTGTTTTTAAATTGTTTTATGTTATCAAGGATTTTGTTTTAAATGGTTTACAACATAAATTTCGTTTAAATTCCGCCTAGAGTTTATTTAAAGTATAGGGATAAAAAAAATATGTACGGGAAATTGGGTACAGTATTATGGTCGCTACAACCTTAATGCTCACATGGGAATTTGTCTTCCCGAGCTTTGATATTTGTTGCTTTTTTTGAAATTTCGAACTTATTGGCAAACGTTGGCCATCTTGTTTAAACTTTATTAGATGCATATTAGGATTAGATGGATGTTAGGATTAGATGAATGATAGGATTAGTTGGTGGCTTGGTTTAGCCCATTGAAGTTGAAGACATGGAAGCCCACATGATGACCCATCATTCCCATTCCAAGCCCAAGCCCAAGCCCAAGCCCAAGCCCACCATTAGGTCTATATATTCATGACATTGGTGTTTGTATCTTTTTTTGGTTGATTTATGAGCACCCACGGATTTCTCTCTCAATAGAAGAAGAAGCTTGGAGCAAGGAGCTTCCAAGGTAAGCTCGGTTGACAACAACCGAGGGGTTGCGCCCCCGAACCATTCTTCTAGCTTGGTAGCTAGTTGGAGTGGATTTTGCCACCTCCTTCTCCACTCTTTTGAGAGAGGAAAACAGCAAGGAGTGGCCTTAACCGGTTCCTTGAATCGAGTTATCTTCCTTGGAAGAAACTCTTGCCGAAAGCTCCATTGAAGCACTCACCGACCGATTCTTGGAAAATAGTCCATAAATTCTTCATCTTAACGAATCTGGACCACGATTTTCACCAGCACACACCTCACTCACTTCACAAAATTCACTTAAAATTTCATTAAGTTTCGAGCACGTTTGATATTTCTTTTACATTTTTCATTCTCGGATTTACTCGGATTTGTGTCACCCAGAGCTAACGGTCTTCTTTCGAGTTCTTGAGTCGTATTTGCAGGTCGGAGCTCATCAGGTGGTATCAGAGCTTGGATATCTCCCTTAGGGCGAGGGAAACCAGATCGGTTTGGTTTTCCAAACCCATTTGGTTGCCTAAAACCGAGGCACCAAAACTGGGTGCTTGCTGATCTTCATTTTCGGTTTGGTGTTCTTGCTATTTTTCTCACCTTCTCTTTTAGTTTCTTTTAGTTTCTTTTAGTTTATTGCAAAATCATTTCCAGAACGTTTTTGTTAGTTGTCTGTAACTTGAGCATGAGTTTTTAAGTTTTCATTTCCACCATTTTCGTGCTATAAGTTTTCCTTCCCTTTTTGGTAGAACAAACCCTAACAAACTTTGTACTTGCTGTTTTTCTTTCTCTTTTTGGTTTTGCTGACTTGGCTGCTGTGTATCTTACTTTTCCAGCACTTAAGAACATGTTGTTATAATCACAGATTGAGCCTTAAGAAATATGTTTGATTAACATCATTTTGTGTTGTTGTTTAGTGGTTTAAGTTGCTGTTTAGTGGTTTAAGTTGCTGTTTGGTGTTATAGTTTAATGTTGTTGCATATTTAAATTCAAGCTTCATGTTATAATGATCTGTTGATGCAGTCTTAGTACATTAATCTGCTGAGAATATTTACCTTTTCATTTGAATTACATTGGTAAAGTAAAACGTTGCTAAAAGGAGTGAAAGGTAAGTAAAAGTGCATAACCTAAACTAGCCTCTACTTTTGGTGTTTGCTTTATGTCGCTTTCACTTTGTGTTTAGATGAGATTTAAATTAATAAGGTTCTGTTGGTAAGATATTTGCTTGTAATTGTATGTTTGGAAATATATGTATTAAGTTCACTAAGACGTTAAAGAGCACGTACGAATCGATTATCTCTGTTTAGTGGATTTAAAACTTGTTTGTTAGTGAATTTGACCTTTCCCCACTAAAACGGCCATAACTTTGGCTACAAGTGTCAGTTTTCGACGAGTCACCTGGCAAATCGAAGCTCTTTTAGAGCTCTACAAAGGTGTCATAATTAACATCTATGACACCAATGTTTTGACCTCAAAAAACGTCGTCTAAGCCCTCAAAAATGAGTTTCAAATTTTTAGGTCGAAATTCTAGTTAGGTTCCCCACCTTTACCTTCCCTAAAACCCGTGATCAACTTGAACCTAATTAATATTTCCTTCCTAAAACTTTAGTATTCACATGAATGAAGACTAGGAGTGCAATTAACCGAGAGCTAAACCAAGATATGAATCAAGAACCGAACCGGGACAAGGACATTCCCCAACCCGAGACTCACACCCCACAAGAGGGAGAGTCTAGCATGCAAGGACAATTAGATGGACTTAGTGGAGAAGTTAACCATATAGGCCAACAACTTAAGGACTTAACCCTTAGCATGAAACACATAATGGAAGTCCTTAATACGAGAATTCCAAATGAAGCGACCCGAGAACCCCCACCTCGATTTAGACCCGGAAATCCTAGGAGACGATTTCAAGAACCATATCCCACCTCGGACGAAGAGAGACCTGAGTATCCTAGGAGAAAAAACCCGCTTTATGAGGAGGAGGAAGAATGGACCTTAGATGAAGAAGAGACTTTTCGACCAAATAGACGAAAGGATCAAGAGGACCTTACAAATGTCAAGCTACATATACCCCCATTTGACGGGACATGCGATGGAGATACCTTTCTTGAATGGATTGATAAGGTGGAGAAATTTTTCGACTATTATGAGTACTCAGATAAAGTAAAGATCCAGTTAGTATCCGTAGAGCTATCGGGATATGCGGCCCTCTGGTGGTCCAATATTAAGCTCCAAAGACGACGGATAGGAGATACCCCCATTACGACATGGAGAGCAATGAAGTCGCTCATGACTAAGAGGTTCATACCCACCCATTACCGTCAAGATCTATTCCTTCAAATCCAAAACCTACGACAAGGAACTCGATCCGTTGGGGCTTACCTAGCCGAATTTGAAACTCTAAGGATACGAGTAGATATGGAAGAACCTGAGGAGTAGGTTATTGCTAGATTCATTTGAGGCTTGAATAGAGACATAGGAGACACCGTTGAAATACACCCGGCAGAGTCCTTAGATGCAATAGTTCATATGGCCATGACGATTGAGCGACAGCTCAATAGAAAGAGAAAATCCACCTACCCTCCTAAGTTTACCCCCCACATTCCACCCAAAGGCACCCCTAAGTCACCTGCGCCAATCAAGCCCTTTGACAAGGCTGAAGGAAAGAAGCCTTTTAACCCTAGTTGGTCACTTAAGGAGTCTAGTAGTAAAACCTTAGTCGATAAAGCCAATCCACTTAGAGCGAGAGAAATCAAGTGTTATAAATGTCAAGGTCTAGGTCATTATATGGCTCAATGTCCAAATCGACGGGTGATGATTATCAAGGAAGATACGGGAGAAGTTGAGAGTGAGGATGACCACGAGGTAGGAGTAGCAGACAAAGATGTCGAGGAGAGTGACACTGAGGACGAAGTCGTGCGTGCTCCTGAGGGACCCTTGTTGATGGTTAAGAGACGCGTCCTTGTGACTAAGAATTCAGGAGAAGATTGCCAACGTGAGAATAGCTTTCATAGTAGATGTGTTATCAAGGAAAAGATATGCTCTTTAATTATAGATGGAGGAAGTTGTGCCAACGTGGCATCTGACGAGTTAGTTAAGAAGTTAGGATTAGAGACAACTACACATCCCCACCCTTATAAGTTACGATGGTTAGATGATAGGGATGATGTTAAGGTCTCTCGACAAGTGAGAGTAGATTTTGCTATGGGAAAATATCAAGATTCTGTTTTATGCGATGTCGTGCCCATAAGTGCTAGCCACTTACTTCTTGGACGACCCTGGCAATTTGATCGAAGAGTGAACCACGATGGATATTCTAACTACTATTCCCTTAAGTTTGGTGGTAAAACAATTAAGTTAGCACCTTTGACCCCCGAGGAAATATCCAAAGACGATGCCACTAGAAAAGAAGCAAAGAATAAAACAAATCTTTTTATGACTAGAACGGAGATAGAGGCATCGGTGCTTCGAGGAGATCTCATGATCCTTATACTATTTCGAGATAGAGTTATGGAACTAGGAGTAATCCCTGACCCTGTAAAGAAGTTGCTAAATCAATTCCAAGATGTGTTTCCTGAGGAACTGCCCCAAGGATTACCACCTCTACGTGGTATAGAACATCAAATTGACCTCATACCCGGGGCCACACTACCTAATAGACCGGCCTATAGAATGAACCCTGAAGAAACCAAGAAACTCCAAGATCAAGTTCAAGATTTATTGGATAAAGGATACATACGAGAGTCAATGAGCCCCTGTGCAGTTCCCTCACTTTTGGTACCCAAGAAAGACGGAACAATGAGGATGTGTGTTGATAGCCGAGCCGTGAATCAAATTACCGTAAAATATAGATACCCCATTCCTAGGCTCGAGGATATGTTGGATGAGCTCAGTGGAGCCTCAATATTTTCTAAGGTGGACCTTAAGAGCGGTTACCACCAAATTAGAATGAAAGAAGGTGACGAGTGGAAGACGGCATTTAAGACTAAGTACGGGCTTTTTGAGTGGATGGTGATGCCCTTCGGGTTATCTAACGCGCCCAGTACCTTCATGAGTCTTATGCACCACGTGCTGAAAGATTTCCTAGGAAAATTTATTGTTGTCTATTTTGATGATATTTTGGTGTACAGTCTAGACCTCCCACAACACCTCAACCATCTTAGTGTACTTTTCCAAACCCTACGAAAAGCTCAATTATTTGGGAATTTAAGCAAATGCTCATTCGCGCAAGATAAAGTTTATTTCCTATGGTTTGTCATTTCTAAAGATGGCATGGAAGCTGATGTTGACAAGATCAAGGCAATTAAGGATTGGCCTACCCCCAACTCTTTAACCGAAGTACGTAGCTTCCATGGTCTGGCCTCTTTTTACCGGAGGTTCATAAAAGACTTTAGTTCAATAGTCTCACCGCTCACTGATTGCACTAAGAAGGGAAAAGAGTTTACTTGGACCCCGGCTTGCCAAAAGAGCTTTGAACTAATCAAGGACAAGCTATGCCACTCGTCAGTGTTAGCACTCCTCAATTTTAACAAGGTATTTGAAATTAAGAGTGATGCTTCCGGAGTTGGCATTGGAGCCGTGCTCATGCAAGAGGGAAAGCCCATTGCATACTTTAGTGAGAAGTTGAAAGGAGCCATGCTAAACTACTCCACGTACGATAAGGAATTTTATGCCGTTATTAGAGCATTGGAGCATTGGCCGCACTACCTCTTGTCAAAAGAATTTGTTATCAATACTGATCATCAATCTTTACGACACATTAAGAGTCAACATAAGTTGAACAAGAGGCATGCTAAATGGGTAGAATTTTTGGAGAGATTCCCGTATATTCTGAAGTATGTGAAAGGAGAAAATAATGTAGTCGCCGATGCACTTTCGAGGAAACGCATTCTCCTTACCGAGCTAAGGACTCGATTTTTTGGATTTGAATGGATCAAACATAATTACGAATCTGACCCTTACTTTGGATCTTATTACACCAAGTGCGAGGAAAAGGCTGAAGGAGAATATCAACTTATGAACGGCTATTTACTAAGGGCGGGAAAATTATGTATACCCCAAGGAAGCATGAGGCGAAGTCTTGTAAAAGAAGCCCATTGTGGAGGATTAGTGAGTCATTTCGGGGAGAAGAAGACCCTCGATATGCTTAAGGAACACTTCTTTTGGCCACATATGAAAAGAGACGTGCACCGCATGGTGGAGACATGCGTCATGTGCAAGAAAGCCAAGAGTAAAGTTCTACCACAAGGCTTGTATATACCCTTACCCATTCCTTCGTACCCTTGGACTGAAGTTAGTATGGACTTCATTTTGGGATTGCCATGAACTGCTCGTAATAAGGATTCGATCATGGTGGTTGTGGATCGTTTCTCTAAGATGGCACATTTCATTCCTTGTGCAAAAACGGATGACGCCTTTTCTATAGCTGACCTATTTTTCAAAGAAATCGTTCGCCTACATGGTATACCGCATTCCATAGTGTCGGACCGGGACACTAAATTTTTGAGCTCCTTCTGGACCACTTTGTGGAAGAAGTTGGGGACGAAGCTGTGTTTTAGCACATCTTTCCACCCCCAAACTGATGGGTAGACGGAAGTTGTTAACAGGACCTTAGGCTCCCTCTTACGCAGTATTGTAGGTAAGAAACTATCCAGTTGGGATGTAGTCCTTCCCGGATTGGAATTTTCCTACAATCGCACCCTTCATTCCACTACTGAGCAAACGCCATTTGAGGTTGCCTACGGGTTTAACCCATGTACACCGTTGGACCTTATTCCGTTACCCATTAATGAACTGGCCAACCCATCAGGAGCAAACAAGGCCGAACAAATTAAGAAATTACATGAGAGCGTGCGACAAGCCATCGAAAAGAGAAATGCGAGCATGGCCAAACGAGTAAACAAAGGTCGAAAAGAGGTTATCTTCAATGAAGGAGACTTGGTTTGGTTGCACCTACGAAAAGATAGATTCCCCGATAAAAGAAAATCTAAGCTTCTTCCTCGTGCGGATGGACCCTTCAAGGTGTTGCAACGGATCAATAACAACGCTTATAAGATTGAACTGCCTGGAGATTACGGAGTATCGGCAACGTTCAATGTCATGGATCTATCACCCTATATAAGCGATGACGAAAACTCTAGAGGCCTGAATTAAAAGATTTGAGGATCAAATCCTCAATCACCTGAGGAGGATGATGTGCCCCATAGGCCCATTAAACGATCCCAGACCCGAGTCCACAATTTTACTAACACACTTGTCTCTTTTGCAGGTCATGGTTTGTGTGAAGACTTGGAGGACACCGTGGACGACTTGAAGTGGGAGATTAAAGCTGGGGACGTTGACCAACCAAAGCATCTACTCATGTGGAAAGACTAAAGAGCACATTAATGCTCACATGGGAATTTGTCTTCCGAGCTTTGATATTTGTTGCATTTTTGAAATTTCAAACTTATTGGCAAACGTTGGCCTTCTTGTTTAAACTTTATTAGATGCATGTTAGGATTAGTGATGTGCCTACGATCCCCAATCGTCAAGCACAAACACCAGGTATGTATTTTAATCATTATCATTTTTATCTACTAATTGGTTTGTATTTTCCTTTTTAGGTAAAGTCCTTTTAAAGCTTGGAATAACGTGGCTTGAAGGAAGGGCGCATGGCTTAAAGAAATAAGGTGGCACGTGACCAAGAGGAGGAGAAGCACACAAACAGCAGTGCACCAAAAGCAGCAGTGTACGTGCGCAAAGAAAAACTCCACCCGAGAGCGAGCACACGTAGAGGTTTGCTGAGTACCATATTCAGCTAGGCGAGCAAACCGAACCCATCACCAGCACACACTAGCAACTCGCCCTAGCACAGTGCGCACATCGTCATCAGGCCGCGCTGATTGCGCGCACACGTAGCCAAGCAACGGCTAGCTTTCAGACGCTCCAACGGCTAGAATTTTCCTTTCTAGTTTATTATTTCCTTCTCTGTTTTCTCGCATCTGTAATCCTCCGATGATCAAAGGCTATAAGAGACTTACTCTGAACAATTGTAAATCATCTTTGGATCAATAAATTATCGTTGAAGTTTATCTTCTTCTTCAGAAAGGTTCGATGAACCTTCGTTGTTCTTTGTTCGGTGTGTAACATCCGAACTGTCGGTGTATCACCTTCGGTGTGTCATATCCGATTGGGTTCACCGTCATTCTCTACCAAGTTAGGTGCGTAACATCCTAACTGGGTTCCTTCGGTGCGTCATATCCGAAGTTATCCTCACGGTTGTTCCGACAAAGTAGTTTCCACCTAGACAGTGCTGAGATTGCTGAACGTACCAGCAGTGACTTCCACCACGTTCTATTCATCTCATCGGAGTCCTCTGAGTATTCACCACCAAGTTTTATTCAAACCCACTTCCATTCCATCCTCCATTCCATTTTCTTCCTTTGTTCTGGTTATTTTTTTTTGTTTTCGGTTAAACCCGAGAACAACGAGTTTGCTGAATTGTTTGTTAATTCCGAATGTTCCTTGATCCCATTGAGCGAGAGATCACACGGGTCCAAGACGCGTCAAGTGGTATCAGAGCGTTGGTTAGCTCTCTGGTTCATTTCTTCGTTGTGTTTCTGTGTCTTTTCGTTATTTTAGCATTTTTCTTTGTTTTGGTCTCTGTTTTTGTTTTGTTTCTGTCATGTTTTGTGTCTGCTTCGATGACCAAGATAAACCCAGTTGCATGAACTAAATTATTCTGCATCATTTGAATCAACAAGTTTTCTTTTCAGTGACCGGTATATTGCATTGAAAAGATTAGTTTTTCTGTTTTGTTATCAGCTGTTATTGTGATAATCTTTGTTGGTGTAGTTTACAGAGACAGAAATTTCTTGGACATAATTGCACGAATCTTGTTTTTGTTATCTACCCAGAATACTATTTAGTGTGTTTTCTTGAAACTTTTGTTTCCTAATTTTTTTGTCTTCGTTTGCTGTTTCTTTTAGTCGGCTACTATTTTCTTTCGCTAAATTGAATGCCCATGATTATATGAATTAATATCTGGTTTAGTCGACAGCTTGTGCATTAGTAAGACTAGCTCTCATGATCTGTATTATTGCGTGGATATTTTCAGAATGTTAATATTGTGGTTCTGTTGGATTGAGTGGACAGAAACATAAGACCGACTCATATTATGTTTATATAAATTTTCTGTTTAAACTATCCAGTATTGTTCCACATTTGCTTGTTTTAAATCCCACATAACTGAAGTTGATTCCCATGCAATAATCATCACATATCCTGTGAGTAAAATAGGGTGTTCTAGTTTGTGAATCTTTCTATGCTATATTTCTCTGGTTGTCATCGTTTAAGTTCTCCGTTTTAAACTGAATTGCATCTTAGTTTACATTATCTTGCATAATAAATTTTGCACGTAAATTGAGATAGTTTTCACAGTAAAATTCTGGTTCATGCATAGAAGTATCTATTATCATTTGCCTGCATTTTCAAATATCCAGATTAATTAGCATGCTAGTTTGCTGTGATTCTTGATTAAACTCTTAAAGAACACTGTTGAAAATGATTAGGAAGAATCAAATTCCCTATCCCTGAGAACAAAATGATTTTAAAGAACAAAACCATGGTTATTTTGATAATTACAAGGGTAGGGAAAATAATAACAAATATTATCAAGAACCTCTTAAGAAAAATCAAGCCATCTATTACCAAGACCTTCATGATTATGATCAAAACCGAAACTCAACCTACCAAGATCTGTATGATTATGAGTATCACCCAAGACATAGGAAATCCATTTCTACCAAGGGAAGGTTTGAAGAATTTTACATTCCTATTTTTAGAGGTTTAGATGATAAAAGAGAACTTAGTTATTGGTTGGACGAGACAGAATTGTATTTTGTTGGTAGAGGATATTCGAAAGGACTAAGGTTAGAGTGGCCATCAAGAAATTTAGAGATTATGCTAGATTATGAGTATCACCCAAGACATAGGAAATCCATTTCTACCAAGGGAAGGTTTGAAGAATTTTACATTCCTATTTTTAGAGGTTTAGATGATAAAAGAGAACTTAGTTATTGGTTGGAGGAGACAGAATTGTATTTTGTTGGTAGAGGATATTCGGAAAGGACTAAGGTTAGACTGGCCATCGAGAAATTTAGAGATTATGCTAGACATTGGTGGGAAGACCTCGTAGCAAAAAGGAAGAGGAATTATGAGGATGAGATTGAAACTTGGAAAATGTTAAAGGATGTCATGAAGAGGAAGTTTAGTCCAAATAGCTATCTCTTAGAACCAAGTCCTAGGATTCCCTCAAGGAGACCAAGCCCACCCGAACCACTACCTTATTTGGATTCCTTCCATGGTGAATTTTTGAGGAAGTCCACTCACAAAAAATTTGAAAAGGCAATTTTAATTGAAGAAAACCCAAGGCTAAGAGCTAGGGACATCAAGTGTACCCAATGCTTAGGCCGTGGACACCTAGCCAATGTTTGTCCTAGCAAACCCACAATGCCCTTAGAAGTAAGCACATTAAAGCCTAGAATTAGAAACATTAAATGCTTTTATTGTCTTGGTTTTGGACATGTAGCATCATTATGCCGTTTCAAACTCTCTAAGAAATTATTAGAGGATCCTAAGAAGGTTGATATTGACTTAGAAGAGCCAACCAACAAAGAGGATCATTCCCCGAAAGAAATCTTTTATGGCCAAGAATCCCAACTACCCAAGAAAGAAATCAAATTGTTGGGGGAACAAAATACTTATCTAAAAGGAGTAGAAGCCTACAAGGAAGAAGTTGTTGTGCTAGAAGCACTTGCTGATAACTTTTCCCTAACCGAGAAAGAGTTATGGATAAAGAACTATCTTCTTTTGCTTAACGAATTCCAAGATCTATTTCTCAATAAGTATGAGGAGTACACCCGTGAAATCGAGGCCTTAAATTTTTATTCTTGTGATCACATTAATGAGAGTAGTGTTGTGTTGATCGAAGATATCTTTGATGAATCCCCACTACCAAATCTATTTTGTGATGATTTGATTGACTTAGATTGTGTGGATGAATACTCTCTTGTTAGCAATAATCTAGTTATATTTAAGCCATTTGCGGGATCTTTTCAAAACGAGGAAGGTAAAGATGTTGCCTTAGCCAAAAATTTGAAGGAAGTGAAGGTTGAAGAAATCTTTTCAACCCATGTAGGTAATGCAAGTCCATTAGCACATCACTTGACCAAACCTACTTACAATACTATACCAAGGTTTGCTTCATTAAATACTTTGATTAGTTGGTGTTTTAGGATTGGATGGACTTTAAGCTTCCATGATACTAGTTCAAAAATTGAAAATAATTCTGTTTCGTTGCATCTCTTAGATTCATTTCATGATTCACTTTTAAAAGCCAACGAACACAAATTATCTAATGTTATGGATGATTATTCTTTAGTTATGAAACCGCCTAGTAAATTTAACTATCAAAGCAAGATTGAACATAAGTTAGTGATAGTTGAACAATTTTATTATGATTCCTTTTTGTGCCTACCTAAATATGATTCTAATATTATGAAAATGGAATATTTTTCTGATTTAATTTTGTGGAGTAATCAAGAGGGCAGCCCCTCGGGAACCTCGTGGTTTCCCAATCTTTTGATCACATATGGAAATCTTGGAACCAATAAGTTGGTTAGTGCAACCACAACAAGGTATGTAACTTCTAACCACTTAATTGATTGGATATTGAGAATTGGATGGTTCGTAGATGATGTTGTTGTTAAACTTGTTTTGGTTCCTTGGCATGGTACTTTCAATTCTACTTTTTACATGGATTATATTTTGATATTTGAATTGGGTGTTAGATTGATTAAACATTCATGCCATGTTAAATTTGTGAATATTTGGAAAATGATTACCATATTTCCTCTTGATCTATTCAGTAATGAAAATTGCATTTTGTTAAATGACCAAATATGTACTTGTGAATTCATTTCTTATAAATGTTCTTGTTTCTCTTTCATGAAGGTACTTAACTATAAGTGTGCTAATAGTTGGCTATATTCTAGTAACTTCATGAAACTTTTGATGCTTATCATTGATAAAATCTTTAGTTATTTTGATTTGGATCAAAACTTTTTCTTCAAGCCATCTTTTGAAAGAACCGGCATTGGTACTAATGTCTTGATGGGGTTTATTTTATATTATTATTTTATGGATCATTGTACCAATTTCGTGACATTATTTGATTAGCCGGTGGTATTTAATTGAAGGGTGTATACTTTCCTTGATGACATTGTATGGAACTCTTGTAAAGAAAGACGATATGTACTTGTTAGTTCTTATTGTATTTTTACACTCTATTGAGAAGCCAAAGCTCAAAGAAGAAACCCAAGTGGTAAGGTTGTTGAAGACTCAAGAAGAAGGAAGATCAATACCCCAACCTCACAACTGTTGGTCAAAGGAGTTAGGCAGGGCTACCAAGGTAAATGATCAAGTTGTTAGGGAACATTACTGGTGGCTTAAAGGATTGCAACTAATTATCATCATGAGTTGCAAGGGAATTCAACCTTTGGATTTGAGGTCAAATCCTCAATCACCTAGAGAGGATGATGTGCCTACGATCCCCAATCAGTCAAGCACAAACACCAGGTATGTATTTTAATCATTATCATTTTTATCTACTAATTGGTTTGTATTTTTCTTTTTAGGTAAAGTCCTTTTAAAGCTTGGAATAACGTGGCTTGAGGAAGGGTGCATGGCTTAAAGAAATAAGGTGGCACGTGACCAAGAGGAGGAGAAGCACACAAACAACAGTGCACCAAAAGCAGCAGTGTACGTGCGCAAAGAAAAACTCCACCCGAGAGTGAGCACACGTAGAGGTTTGCTGAGTACCATATTCAGCTAGGCAAGCAAACGAACCCATCACCAGCACACATTAGCAACTCGCCCTAGCACAGTGCGCACATCGTCATCAGGCCGCGCTGATTGCGCGCACACGTAGCCAAGCAACGGCTAGCTTTCAGACGCTCCAACGGCTAGAATTTTCCTTTCTAGTTTATTATTTCCTTCTCTGTTTTCTCGCATCTGTAATCCTCCGATGATCAAAGGCTATAAGAGACTTACTCTGAACAATTGTAAATCATCTTTGAATCAATAAAATTATCGTTGAAGTTTATCTTCTTCTTCAGAAAGGTTCGATGAACCTTCGTTGTTCTTTGTTCGGTGTGTAACATCCGAACTGTCGATGTATCACCTTCGGTGTATCATATCCGATTGGGTTCACCGTCATTCTCTACCAAGTTAGGTGCGTAACATCCTAACTGGGTTCCTTCGGTGCGTCATATCCGAAGTTATCCTCACGGTTGTTCCGACAAAGTAGTTTCCACCTAGACAGTGCTGAGATTGCTGAACGGACCAGCAGTGACTTCCACCACGTTCTATTCATCTCATCGGAGTCCTCTAAGTATTCACCACCAAGTTTTATTCAAACCCACTTCCATTCCATCCTACATTCCATTTTCTTCCTTTGTTCTGGTTATTTTTTTGTTGTTTTCGGTTAAACCCGAGAACAACGAGTTTGCTGAATAATTTGTTGCTTCCGCATGTTCCTTGATCCCATTGAGCGAGAGATCACACGGGTCCAAGGCGCGTCAATTAAATTGATGTTAGGATTAGATGAATGATAGGATTAGTTGGTGGCTTGGTTTGGCCCATTGAAGTTGAAGACATGGAAGCCCACATGATGACCCATCATTCTCACTCCAAGCCCAAGCCCAAGCCCAAGCCCAAGCCCACCATTAGGTCTATATATTCATGGCATTAGTGTTTGTATCTTTTTTTGGTTGATTTATGAGCACCCACGGATTTCTCTCTCAATAGAAGAAGAAGCTTGGAGCAAGGAGCTTCCAAGGTAAGCTCGGTTGACAACAACCGAGGGGTTGCGCCCCCGAACCATTCTTCTAGCTTGGTAGCTAGTTGGAGTGGATTTTGCCACCTCCTTCTTCACTCTTTTGAGAGCGGAAAACAGCAAGGAGTGGCCTTAACTGATTCCTTGAATCGAGTTATCTTCCTTGGAAGAAACTCTTGCCGGAAGCTCCATTGAAGCACTCACCGGCCGATTCTCGGAAAATAGTCCATAAATCCTTCATCTTAACGAATCTGGACCATGATTTTCACCAGCACACACCTCACTCACTTCACAAGATTCACCTAAAATTTCATTAAGTTTCGAGCACGTTTGATATTTCTTTTACATTTTTCATTCTCGGATTTGTGTCACCCGGAGCTAACGGTCTTCTTTCGAGTTCTTGAGTCGTATTTGCAGGTCGGAGCTCATCAACATGTCAATCGGTAGATGTAGATCTTGTTTTCGGATGAAGTGTGTATAGTTTCTTTTGTCGTTTGTGACCAGATGATGTGAGCAAAAGTGATCTGTCGCTTTGTGACCGGATGATGTGAGTAGTGTTGTTTTGTCGTTTGCGATCGGTAGATGCCTATTGGGTTTCAATTCTCTCAGCCAATGTTTATTATTTTATCTATTTTATGAATGATAGTTAATCAATGAGTTTTCCGCTGTAAAGTCAAGGGATAAAGATGGATTTATCATTACTAAGAGAAAATTTTAAATTTTCCGTAAATTCTCTTAGACCGATTCCATGTCATAGGTAACAAAAAAAAAAAAAAAAACGGGTCTGAAGACTCGGGGTGTTACATGAAATCAATCTGCTATAAGGAACTATCTACAAATCTTACTCTTCCACACATGCCCATGATGAGCCACCTCAGCAACTAATGCTGACTAGGTATAAAATCATTTAAACCACGATGATGACATCTTTAAATTCCACAAAGCGTCATCCAAATCTTCACCAGTATATCTCGCATCTTCACCTGTCATATCAAATCTACTCTTTAAACCCTTTGTAATTCCACTGTTGTTACCGTACCATAACAAAATATTGAATCTCAATTCAAAAGTGGAAGGTATACTTCAAAGATCTCATTGTCCTAAAAAACCACATTTTTTTACAAAAATATTTGATTCAAAATATCTAGCTTCAATAAAATATTCACTCTTCAATTGAAGTAGAAAATCATGAATATCACAAGATTTTATAAGATATCCCAGATACTTTTGTGATAATAATCAGCACCAAAATCAAATCAAATATCCAAAATGATCGCAGATATCACAAAATTCGAACATGATTTGAATTTCAATAAAAAAAACATTCTCCGATATTGAGATATTGCCTCGATTTCAAATCTTCCCCCCGAAAAAACCTTCCAAAAATCCCAAGGATTTTCAAAAGCTTTTATATTTGCCAAAAATCTAATTTTACAAATGGCACTCTCGCGTAGCACTAATTGAAACGGCTTAACGGCGAAATGGAGAACAATGATGCAAATTAATGGTGACTGACGATGACTAGAAAACCCGCTGATGGGGCAAAATTGAAGCTTTTACAACGAGTAGGACAACATTTTTCTAATGGCGGTTGGACGACAACGAAGAGAAAATCTTTATGAACAAGATGAATGGCATAGGGAACAATTTTTCATATTTTTTTTTCTTTTTCCCAAAAACTATAATTTTCTAAAAAATTACGATAATCTTGTTTGATGGGAACGACAGAAGAGAATTGATATTTCGATAAACTTTGAAACATGTATTCAATACTTTCTCTCCCTAACAGATTATGATACCACTTGTTAGAAATTGAACGATAGCTGAAAAAATAAAATACAATGTGGGACACAAGATTTACTTGGAAAAACTCATGCATAGAAAAAATTAAAGAAATAAATCTACTGTGAAGATTGTAATACAACTGTTAGTTTTGCGACTCTAGTTTATATGAATTTATAGATAAAACAAAACTCTAATGAGATTCTCAACGTGTGCCTAATCAGTCTAACCCAGATAGAATTTGGGTCATACCAAAATCTATCATATATTGAGTATGATTTTTCTGTGTTGATCACGTCCACACCTACTTATTCAAGTTGAGAAGCATTGACCGAGAAAATTTGAGGTTTTAAAGGTTGAAAAGATCATTCTCAAGAATCTTGTATTTTGTACTCGTGTGAAGGTTTCTACAAAGATATAACTTTTTATCCATTTAGATTAGATCCAAGTTATATATTTTTGCACATATGATTAATAATATATTATAGGATAAATATCAAATAAAACACTGAAGTATAGAAAGTTTTTCAATTCAAATACAAAAAAAAAATTGTCAATTCGAACATCAAAAAATCCATCATTAGTAAATCGATCCACTCTTTTAAATCACCGTTAAAAAGTATAATATTATATTATTACTTAGTTTCTTCAAAGTTTGTAGACGATGAGGTGAGTAGACCTAGTCGGATTCACATCTTAACTCAAACTTCCACGAAAGAACAACTCACCTCCGTATGTTCCCATCAATCGGCTTTCTTCTCCACACCCTCAACTTTATGTGTTATTTAAAGACTGCTTTTCAGTTCATGCGAGAAATAGTAAGAGGGCGAAAAAAGCTATGGCGGAAGCTCTTCTTCTTCATGGGGTTTTGCAAGTCATTATCTTCAAGATCGATAAGCTGTCTGGTAATGGCTGCTCAAATTTTTTTCGCAAGGTATCTCTTTCTGCTTTAATTTTTACCTCTCGAACCTCTTTCTTCTTCCATTGTACTTGAGCTTCCATAACATACTTTTTCTCTGTTTCACTGACTATGACAGAAGCTGCGAGAATTAGTGAAGTGGAACCATTTTGATTGATTTTAACATCAGGGATGTCCAGAAGAGAGTTGTGTTAGGGAAAATAACGAAAATTTGTCAGAATGAGATATGATAGCGGAAGCGATCCGAAAAATACCAGGAATATTTTCCCACGTTGTAAGATTACAACGGCCAAGAAGTAAAAGAAATAATGAGTAAAACCAACACCGAGAATTTTACGTGGAAACCCAAATCGGGAAAAAATCACGGAGACCGAGTCCAGAAAGATTTCACTATGAAAAATAGGATTTACAATATTTTTCTAGATATCGAATATCCTAGAAAATATTCACTAAGAGAAATAACCACTCTTAGAACTCTCAATGTGCACAAAAGCACCACACCTATTTTTCTCTCCCTCTTTCTTTTCTCTCCCAAAAATGATACTCTCTTATTTTCTCTTTTACTTCACTCCACTGAAGAGTTGCTTCGGATGGTTTTTCCAACTGAAGAACTTCCTTATTTATAGGGAAGTTTGTCACAAAGGACAAACTTGGAAAAACGGCACCTCCCTTAAAATAAGGCAGGCACCGAAAGAAGAAAAAGAAAAACATCTTCTTCTTTTTCCTTTTCATTTAATGCTGTTTGTAAGCGCCGCTGAACAGAAGAAATTTTCTTCTCTTCAGCTTTAAATGCTGGGACCCTCATCATAATGAGGGAACCAACAAATCTCCCCCTCCCGATTTATGATGAGGAATCTCTAACAATCTCACTTTTCGTCGACAGGCCTCGAGCTTCTCCTTTGGTAAAGCTTTCGTCAACATATCCGAACCGTTTTCACTGGTGTGCACTTTCGCCAAGTGCAACTGCTTTGTCTCGAGCAAATCTCGAACTCAATGATACCTCACATCAATATGCTTGAACCTCAAATGAAATGATGAATTCTTGGAGAGATGGGTAGCACTCTGGCTATCACTGAACATAATATACTTCTCTTGGTGCAGACCCAATTTCTCAAGAAATCTCTTCATCCATAAAGCCTCCTTGCAACCCTCAGTGATCGCAATATACTCATCTTCAGTGGTGGATAGTGTAACACAATCTTGCAGCTTGGATTGCCAAGACACGGACTCCTCCTGCAAAAATCATCAAGAATCCTGAAATGGACCTCCTGGAATCAACATTACTGGCCATATCTGAATCGGTGTACCCAACTAGCATAGGATCACTGCCACCGAAACATAAACACAATCTGGAAGTGCCTCTGAGATATCTGAACATCCACTTTACTGCTTCCTAGTGTTCTTTGCCAGGATTGGAGAGGAATCGACTGACTACTCCAACTGAATGAGCAATATCGGGTCGAGTCCAAACCATGGCGTACATCAAACTTCCAACTGCAGACGCATAAGGAACTCAACTCATGTCGGCCTTGTCTTTCTCACTTGTAGGACATTGCTCTGAATTGAGCTTGAAGTGACCTGCAAGTGGAGAACACACAGCTTTGGCCTTGCTCATGTTGAACTTTTCCAGTACCTTCTCGATGTAGTCTTCCTGAGACAACCACAGTTTCCCATTCTTCCTATCACGAGAGATCTTCATACTGAGTATCTTCTTTGCCGCACCCAAGTCTTTCATAGCAAAAGACTTGCTCAATTCTCCCTTCAACTTAGCAATCTTGCTAGTGTCACGGCCTATGATCAGCATATCGTCAACATACAAGAGGAGAATGATGAAATCATCATCGGAATACCTCTTGATGAACACACAATGGTCTGACGATGTTCGACTGTACCCTTGACTCACCATGAAAGAGTCAAACTTCTTGTACCACTGGCGTGGAGCTTGTTTGAGGCCATACAAGCTCTTCTTCAACTTGCACACAAGTTGTTCTTTCCCTCTGACTTTGAATCCCTCGGGCTGCTCCATGTAAATTTCTTCCTCCAAGTCACCATGAAGAAATGCAGTTTTCACATCAAGTTGCTCGATCTCCAAGTTCAAGCGTGCCGCTAAACCAAGAGCAACTCGGATCGAGGACATTTTCACCACCAGTGAGAATATTTCTTCAAAGTCGATTCCTTGCTTCTGGCCGTACCCCTTCATAACTAATCGAGCCTTGTACCTTGGCTGTGAGCTTGCACTTTCGGTCTTCAACTTGTAGAGCCATCTGTTCTTGAGAGCTTTCTTTCCTTGGGGTAACTTCACCAAGTCATAAGTGTGATTCTCGTGAAGAGACTGCATCTCCTCTTCCATGGCTTTCAACCACAATTTCTTCTCATCAACAGAAATGGCCTCTTGGTAAGTTTCTGGCTCTCCGCTATCTGTGAGCATCACATACTCATCTGAAGTGTATTTTGTCGAAGGACGTCGCTCTCTGGTGGATCTTCTCAACGGAGGTTCTTCTGGCAACTCTTGAATCTCTTCTTCGAACTTGCTCAATTGGTTCAACATTATCAGCAGTGGGGACTTCATCATTGGCAGGACCGGTATCATGTTCTGGTTCTGCTCCCCCTTGATCAGAATGTACTGTAGGTGTAGAAATTTGATCCAAATCGATCAATTCATCATTGCACCTATCTGCCTCTTCCACCTTATCAATGTCTTTGATGCCTTGGTCTTCTACGAATACTGCATCTCTGCTTCTGATTAGCTTTTTCTGCACCGGATCGTAGAACCTGTAGCCAAACTCATCAAGACCATACCCGATAAACACACGGCCTCGTCTTCACATCCAGCTTCGATCGCTCGTCTTTTGGAATGTGAACAAAGGCCTTGCACCCAAAGGTGCGCAGATGGCTATAAGAAACTTCTTTTCCAGACCACATCTTATCTGGAACTTCAAAGTTCAGTGGAACACTCAGCGTGAGGTTCAACACATGAACCACTGTACTCAAGGCTTCACCCCAGAAGGACCTCGGCAACTGTGACTGGGAAAGCAAACATCTCACCCTCTCAACGAGTGTCCTGTTCATCCTCTCAGCTAATCCGTTCAGCTGAGGAGTCTTCGGAGGTGTCTTTTGATGCCGAATACCCTGCTCTCTATAGTACTCATCAAAAGGACCACAATACTCACCTCCATTGTCTGTCCTGATGCACTTGAGTTTTTCACCTGTTTCTCTTGCCACACGATCATGAAACTGCTTGAAGACGTCTATCACTAGATCTTTTGTCTTCAACGTATACACCCAAATCTTCCTTGAATGATCGTCGATAAAAGTCACAATGCACAACGCACCTCCAAGTGTTCTTGTCTTCATAGGGCCGCACACATCGGAGTACACCATGTTGAGTATACCTGGTTTCCGCGAGTGAGGAATACTTTTAAAGGCTACTCAAGTCTGCTTACCAGCCAAGCAGTGAACACACTGTTTTAGAGAGCCTCCTTTTATACCTGATAACAGGTTCTTCTTGTCTAGAATCATTAAGCCCTTCTCACTCATATGGCTAAGGCGGTTGTGCCAAAGATCTACCACGTCTTCATGGTCCACTGTATGGACTGTGGAATCTGTGATCTTTGCATGCATCACATACAAATAGGAGCATTTTTGTCCTCTCGCCACAATTAAAGAGCCTTTGGCGAGCTTCCATTTTCCATCACGAAAGGTATTGCAAAACCCTTCGTCGTCAAGCTTTCCGGTCGAGATTAAATTCATGCGGATGTCAGGAATGTGCTTCACACCTCTCAAAAACAAGGTGTTGCCATTGTCGGTTTCTAAACATACGTCTCTCATACCAATCGCTTTTGCAACGCCATCATTTTCCATCCTTACACTTCCAAAGTCACCAGAAGTATAGGACGAGAAGAAATCCCTCCGCGAAGTGGCATGTATCGAAGCGCCACTATCAATTACCCAGCTTGTATCTTGGGAGGCGAGAGTAACGGCGTCTCCATCGTACATAATAAAGAATTCATCGGTGGCCGTGGCTACCTTCTCGCCTGCGTCACTCTCTTCGGCCTTCATTTCGTTTCCCTTGGCATTTGGATTTTCTCGAAGAAACTTTCGACAAAATCTCTTGATATGACCCTTCTTGCCACAATAATGACACTCAACGTTAGCGTATTTTCTGGACTTGCTTTGACTCCAGTTTCTGTTGGCCGGACCTTTGCTTTGACTTCTTCCCCTGTTTTCGGTGACTAGGACTTCTGACTGTGAAGAAGAACCCGTTGACTTTCTTCTCATTTCCTCGTTCAGAATGCTACTTTTGACTACATACATAGCTAAAACACCATCTGAGACCGAGTTAGACAACGACATTCTGAATGTCTCCCACGAGTCCGGCAAAGTCCCAAGAAGCATCAACTCTTTAACTTCTTCATCAAACTTGATTTTCATTCCAGCCAACTGATTGATAATTCCTTGAAATGTATTCAGGTGATCAGTCATAGCTTTTCCGTTCTGGTACTTTAACCCCAGAAGCTGCTTAATCAAAAACAGCTTGTTGTTACCAGTCTTCCGAGCGTACAACTCCTCAAGCTTTTTCCACAAGCTCTGAGTGTTCTTTTCCTCACTGACATGGTTGAGGACGTTATCATTTACCCATTTTCGAATGTAACCGCACACTTGACGATGACATAATTCTCATTCGAAGTCAGATTTATCTTCCAACTTCGCACCAGCAAACACGGGATAAATAATAGTCTTTCACATAAAGAAGATGTGATGACCCGAATGTGAACGTATGTGTACGACTGCGGGGCAAACCTCGGGACCTAAGCCGAGTGTAGGCGAATCCCGGACTCGAGTATAGGCGAATCCCAGGTCGTAAAGAGGGGGTTGTCACAATCCCACATCGCTTGGGGAAGTACATGGAAATGAAACATATGTAAAAGACCCTCCTAAGATAGCAAGACGCGTTTTGGAGCACGATTGGCAACGGATCCCATAAGAATCCCGAAGTTAAAGTGCTTCGGCGAGAGCAATCCCAGGTTGGGTGACCTTCCGGGAAGTTCTCGCCAAACAAAGCCATGAGGGGAGGATATTGTGCTGCGGCCCAATCCCCAGAGCATCCCGGGTCGTAAAGAGGGGGTTGTCACAATCCCACATCGCTTGGGGAAGTACATGGAAATGAAACATATGTAAAGAGACCCTCCTAAGATAGCAAGACGCGTTTTGGAGCACAATTGACAACGGATCCCATAAGAACTCCGAAGTTAAAAGTGCTTCGGCGAGAGCAATTCCAGGTTGGGTGACCTTCCGGGAAGTTCTCGCCAAACAAAGCCGTGAAGGGAGGATATTGTGCTACGGCCCAATCCCCATAGCGGACAATATCTTGCTGGGAAGAGGGGGGCAAACCTCGGGACCTAAGCCGAGTGTAGGCGAATCCCGGACTCGAGTATAGGCGAATCCCAGGGTCGTAAGAGGGGGTTGTCACAATCCACATCGCTTGGGGAAGTACATGGAAATGAAACATATGTAAAGAGACCCTCCTAAGATAGCAATTGATGTGATGACCCGAATGTGAAGTATGTGTACGACTGCGGGGCAAACCTCGGGTTGTGGGGCAAACCTCGGGACCTAAGCCGAAGTGTAGGCGAATCCGGACTCGAGTATAGGCGAATCCCGGGTCGTAAAGAGGGGGTTGTCACAATTCCCCAATCGCTTGGGGAAGTACATGGAATGAAACATATGTAAAGAGACCCTCCTAAGATAGCAAGACGCGTTTGGAGCCCCAATTGACAACGGATCCCATAAGAACTCCGAAGTTAAAAGTGCTTCGGCGAGAGCAATTCCAGGTTGGGTGACCTTCCGGGAAGTTCTCACCAAACAAAGCCGTGAGGGAGGATATTGTGCTACGGCCCAATCCCCATAGCAGATAATATCTTACTGGGAAGAGAGGTCGTTACAGAAGATCCTCCATCTTCCCTTTCCACACATGATAGTTGGAGCCGTTCAACGTGACCATCTGACTCGGGTTACTCTCCATGATTGAAACACGGCACAAGGACTACAACCTCTAAAAATTTTTCTGATGTGGAAGATCAGTTTAAAAACCGCAACCACAGAGCATACTAGATTTAAAGAAGTCGACCTTGGCTCTGATACCACTTGTTGGGAAAATAACAAAAATTTGTCGGAATGAGAAATGATAGCGGAAGCGATCCGAAAAATACCAGGAATTTTTTTCCACGTCGTAAGATTACAACGGCCAAGAAGTAAGAGAAATAATAAGTAAAACCAACACCAAGAATTTTACGTGGAAACCCAAATCGGGAAAAAACCACGGGGACCGAGTCCAGAAATATCTCACTATGAAAAATAGGATTTACAATATTTTTCTAGATATCGAATATCCTAGAAAATATTCACTAAGAGAAATAACCACTCTTAGAACTCTCAATGTGCACAAAAGCACCACACCTATTTTTCTCTCCCTCTTTCTTTTCTCTCCCAAAAATGATACTCTCTTATTTTTTCTCTTTCTTCACTCCACTGAAGAGTTACTTCGGATGGTTTTTCCAACTGAAGAACTTCCCTATTTATAGAGAAGTTTGTCACAAATAACAAACTTGGAAAAACGACACCTCCCTTAAAATAAGACAGGCACTGAAAGAAGAAGAAAAAAAACATCTTCTTCTTTTTCCTTTTCATTTAATGCTGTTTGTAAGCGCCGCTGAAGAGAAGAAATTTTCTTCTCTTCAACTTTAAATGCTGGGACCCTCATCATAATGAGGGAACCAACAAGTTGATGCTCCGGCAACCTTCCTCCAATCGCCCTCAGCCACTGTCCAACCAAACCTACTATGGCAGCTCGGTTCGTTGGAGGCATGACGGCAGAGTGTGCTGCGATATGTTGTTGCTTCCCCTGCGGCCTCGTTAATTTCCTCGTCCTTGTTATTTACAAAATTACAGCTGGCCTGTGCCGCAGTGCGTTGAGGAAGAAACAGTAGCAGCGGCTTATCAAAAAGGGACTTATGCCCACGATGAGGGGACGGTGCTCGTCTGGATGCGACAAGACTAGGGTTCAGATTCATCTCGTCGCTGAAACCACCAAAATTGACATTACAGTCACTTATAATGGAGATGAGCGAAGGTGGCGCACTTTGAAAAGGACTTCACTAAAATCGTGCGTTGTAAAACCTCTTCCACATCACTTTCTCCAGCTCCGCAACCGCCCTTTCCGATTCATCGGATTTCGGCGGTAAATATTATAGCAGATGTAGATTCCGGAGAAGATTCGAGAGGTAAAAATTAAAGTAGAAGGTGATGGGTGGAGTAGAGAGCGAATGATACTATGGATATAGGAATTGAAAAACAATTAAATATTATATTTTTTAACGGTGATTTATCAGAGTTGGTTGATTTGCTAAGGGTAGATTTTTTGATATTCGAATTTATGAAAAAAAATTATTTTATATTTAAATTGAAAAAGATCTCATAATTCAGTATTTTATTTGATCTTTGTCATATATTATAATAGCAATCTATTTATATTAATGATAAATCATTTTCATGATATATGAGTATCAAATGTTACTAGTGTTCAAACGTTGATAATTTCAGCCCTCGAAAGAACTCGAAAAACCATCGGATGGTTGATAGAATGTTTGCATTTAAAGTATGTTTGCATGTTACATGATATTGAATAATAATGAAATAAATGAGTGATTATGTATTAAATTCTCATGAAAATGCATAGAAAATAATAGCATCTAAAATTAATTTTATCTAACGGGGCTTTGTAAACTCACTCTTGTTATTTAAATCTTTTCAAATATATGAATTGACTATGAAGGCAAGGGAAAGACGACCAAGTAAACCAATATAGATAGAGTGTTTATAGAATTATATGTTAGACCTCAATTTTAATGGTTGCATGGACCAACCAAGACATGTAAAGGAATATTTAAGTTTTTTTCTATTTAATAACTGATGTTCAATTCGTGTTTCTATTCTTGAAGGAGAGTTTTAGTTGAATATAAAGCTAAAAGAAATAAATGATAATAAGTTTTTCTAACAAAAATAAAAGAATAAGATGAACACTACTTTCCGTCTTTGGACGTCATTGTGATTAGGGTGTTTGTGGTCCGGTCCGGTCCGGTTTTAAGGAAGATTGGAACCGGACCAATAAAATTCGGTTTTCAAAATTTAAGACCGGGAACATTAAAATTTTTTTTAGGACTGAACCAGAATTTTAGTTCCGGTTTTGGTCCGGTTTCGGTTTTCCCATTATAAATATTTTTTTAATAAAAATTATGAATTCAAAAATAATAAATAAACAAATAATCTACACTTTTATAGGGTGCTCATATCATAGTCATTAGTCCATGCCTCACCGGTGTTAATATGAAATCAGCAATTCTGATTTCCCTCTGCTCAAATACCTACTACGGTTTGAGCAGCAAACGATGTCTCTTTTCTCTTTTGCCTTTGCATTCACAAGTACCTGCGTAGTACCAAGAAACCCCTGACAATAGTAAAATTTAATTGAAAAACGGTAAATCTCTACATTTTGATTTTCATTAATGCTACTTGTTTCCATCCTATAAAACGCATTTAACAATTTATCAAACCAATGCAATAATCAATCAGTGGACTAAAGTGAACCAAAAATCAAATTCAAGGGGTAAGAACAAAACAGCTTACCTTACCTTCGTCGGTTTGAGATACCAGTCAAAAGTTTGTTGAATCTAGCTAGTATTTTTTTCTTGGACTTCGGTGTAAAATTTTGTATCTGACACATAAGGAAACATTTGATTGACAATCTTGAAATCATGAACATGAATATTGCAAAACTACCCTAACACTACAATAATATCTCCAGCACATGAGTAGCAATTACATTTTCACATATTAATTTTATCGAAAACATGAATGTCGCAGTTAGCCCCAAACTTCCATAATCGAGAGTGGCTTGCTTCAGTTTTAGCTTCAGTTTCTGTAGATTACAAAATGTAATAAATAGCTCAGGTTCCTACTCTACAAAAACTGAAAGAGGGAAACAAGAGCTTTCCTTCGTCAGTGACTCGGTTATTCCTTCATAGTTCGACGAAGAGAGGCGCGGCAAGCCGACGACTGCGATGCGAGAGAGAACTTAGCAGAGATCGTGGCTAGGCTGAGCTAGGTGACTGCGAGGTATGAGTACGAGGTGCGAAGTGCGAAGTGCGAGTGCAAGGTGCGATGCGAACTGCGATTTCGAGGTACGACGTCAAGTTGCGAACTGCGAGCGAGAAATAGAATAGGGTTTAGAGCATTGCAAACTGATCAATGATCACAATCCGGTTCGGGTATTAGTGGTTTTGTATCACTAAACCGAAAGCGAACCAAGAACTTCGGTTCTCTTTGAAAAAGAACTGAAATTTTTTTCCTAAAGTGCAAAACTGACCAGAACTGGACCAAATTGTTGGTTCTCGTCCGGTTCTTTGGTCCAAGCCAGTTTTTGAACACCCCTAGTTGTGATGACACATGCATGTTACTCTCTGAAAACATTTGTGAATTTTTCATGCATTCATGAGCTCGTAATTAGGGATTTAGAAATCCTAACATTTGCTTCAGACGTGCAAAATAATGTAAATTAGGCAAGAAATTATTGGGTCTCATCTAAGACCCTATAGCGTGGGGTGCTAGTCTTTAATGCTATAACGCTTGGGCGATATTTACGCGGTGTCTTTACAATTGTTGTTTATTACTTAATTTATAATAGTTCTTGTTATAATTTATTAAAATAATCAAGTGTTATTCTAAAAACAAGTGCAATTCATGTCTGCAATATGAGATTTATATTACTAAGTTAAATAAAACAGGCATTGACAAGTGAAGAAGCATGGTTCAGCCAATTTCTTCCTTTTTAGGCATTAAATAAAATAATTAATTTATTCATTAAAATATTTATATAAATACTTCAAAAAAATACTTAGTTGTTTGCAAAAAAATATTTAGTTATGTTTAATATATAATTATATGTACAATAATTAATTTATTTTGGTATTTATATATCCACAGAGCAAAACGGCTGGAGTAAGACAAGACTCTGTTGTCAACGGCCAAACCAACGACATAGCTGTCTACTTTTCCCTTCTACCCCTTATGTTCGATTATTCTCATTCGACCCCCATTATACCTTTCAATTCAGACCCTAACTTACTTAATTATTATCATCCATACTGACTAAATTTAATATTTAAGTACGAAGAAATTATGAAAAGGTCTTTTAGGGACCTTCGAATAAAATCACGTAATTTGAGACCCACCCTCGTTCAGAGTCTGAGAGATGGAAGTTTGACTTTGACAAAGCCACGTCTAAATATTATTTAAACCAGCTTTCCCCACTCTCGTCTTCCTCGTGCACGGGAGCTGTCTTCGGCCATGGCTTCTTCCCCTTCTCCTTCTCAATCGCATTACCTCCTCCTCATACTGTCATGCTTCTTCATTTCAGGCTGCTGTTTGACGACCTGCCTGGCTGCTCACCAGACAGTTGGCTTTGATCTCCACCACCGCTTCTCCGATAAGGTCAAGAGACTTTTACCCACCGATGGCCTACCCTTAAAAGGAACATATGACTACTACGTAGTCATGGCCCACCGGGATCGATTTCTGCGAGGCCGTCGACTCACGTCCAGCCGCGGTCAGCCACCTCTCACTTTCTCCTCCGGAAACAAAACCTACCTTTATAGCTCTTTGCAATAGTGAGAATTTATGTTGTTAAATTTAGATTAGTTTCTTTTGTGATTCGTTGAACGTTAATTGTGGTTTATTACAGTCTGCACTATGCGTACGTAGAGGTGGGAACGCCGGCTACAACTTATTTGGTGGCATTAGACACAGGGAGTGATCTTTTTTGGCTGCCATGCGAGTGTACGGAGTGCGTCACTCAATTGAACACCACTCATGGAGTGGTAAGAAATTTCGCCCCCGCTTCACCAATGCTTATTAATACCCTTTCTCCAATTCATACATGCCTTTTATGTTAAACTCGAAAATTAATTACTTGTGAAAGAAAATAATAGAAGATAGATATGAATTGTAGCAACCCGCCTTGTAAAGGCAACATCACTTGAGAGAGTAGAAATTAAGTAGTTTATAAATAAAGTTATCTTCTCTACCTAGTACAAGACGTTTGGGGTTAACCCCAATAACAAAATCTGTATAGAGTTCGACCTGTAGCGAACAATATTTTAATGGGAGCACCGGGAGACTCCGGTGAATTATATAGAAATAAAAATCAATACTAAAAAAACATTTTTAAGGAATGATGAAAGCTTACAAGATCAAGATTACGTCAATTCTCAAACTTAGTCTCACAAAAATGCACATTTTTCATTAAAAAAACACTTGGTCCTTTTTGTTTTGAAAAGACATTGAAAATCATCTCAATATTCTAAAGTCATGGCGATGCAAACCTCGAATGTTAGGAAATCCAGAACCCGTCAACAACACGGAATAAGCGATAGAATCGCCGTCTGATTCAAGAAAACATAAAAACTAGACCCCGATCGAGCATTGTCGATGGAACCGTAGTTATCAAAAAAGAAGTTTGACTCGAGGCGCACTTGTTGGCTAAACCAAAGCTATCAAAGGTAATCTATTAAGTTAATACTTGATGAAAATCAAGTTTTCACAAAGAACTCAAAAGAAGATTCTCTAAAAAAAACTCAAATTTTATTAATATTAAAATCTCCTAAAACAAAGTTTAACTTTTCTGATTTAACAGGCAACATAATTCAAAATATGAAAATAAAATAAAATAAAACTAAAAACTAAAAATTTGGCTGTGTGGGTAGCGTTAAACGCCCGCTGTTTGAAAACCTAGGGTGCAAGGGTGCACAATCTTCAAAAGTGGGGCACATGAGATATGGTGTAGCGCGCGCGATCGCTACGTCTTTCGGGTGAGTTGTGCTATCGAGTGGGGCACGTGAGATGTGATTTAGTGCGCGCGAGATCGCTGCGTTGTCTGGGTGGGTCGTATTGTCGCATAAGATGTGGTGTCATGTGCACGTGGTCTTCGTTGTCCGGGTGAGATGGGCTGTCACGCGGGCAAATCAGGGCGCATTGTCATGCTGACTTCGCAAGCGGAGAATATTTTTCATTCCTCCAAATTAGCAAACTTCTTTTGCATGCCACCTTCTCATGGTCTTTTGCAAAGTTTTCCTCCATTGTCTCCTCATCCATGCTTAGCATAATTATTGATCTTGGTTTGGAATGTGAAGGCTCTTTTTTTTAGTTTCCATTATCAAATTTTATAAAGCTTTGTGCATCTTCTTAGTTCTTGACCTTGTCATGGGTCCACATATACCTTGCAATGGATCGTGATCCTTGGGCTTGAGCTTGGTGGCACCTTGGTTCGCATCATTCATTCCCTCTTCGAAAAGATTCGTCCTCGAATCTCCTACATCATATAAAGACAAGTCACTAACATTAAAAAATACACTAACATTGCCACTAGGTGGGTCGATCATATAGGTGTTGTCTTTTATTCACTCGAGGACTTGAAAAGGATCATCTTCTCACGAATGTAACTTGCTTTTTTGTTTATTAGGAAATCTCTCTTCAAGAAGATGTAGTTAACTCAATCTTCATGTTCAAAAATAAATCTTACCATGGCATAAAATTTCTTTACATCGTCATCCTTTTTCTTTATCTTTTTCAGCCCCAACCTTTTGGAACTCTTTTGCTTTCCTCTTGGTCTTCACATAGCTTCAATGGTGTTAGAATCACCATCCTTTTGTCTTGGTCCAAAGAGTACTCATTCTTAGTTCTATTGTGCTTGATTTTTCTATCAAATTGCCAAGATCTTCCCAAAAGTATGTGTGTAGCTTGCATCGGCACTACATCATATAGTACTTTGTCTTTGTACCTTCCAATTGATAATGTAACCTCCACTTGTTTAGTTACTTCTATTTCACCACATTCACTTAGCAATTGTAACTTGTAAGGCTTGGGACGTCTATCGGTCTTCAAGTTCAAATTTTTTTACCAAATATTGTGCTTGCCACATTAGTGCAACTTCCTCTATGAATGATCAAACTACATACTTTATTATTCACATAAAATCTAGTATGAAATACGTATTCTCGTTGCACTTCAGCTCCCTCCTCCTTAAGTTGTATATTTAATGCTCTCCTTGTGACTAGAAGTTTGTCCTTTACTAGTTCATCCACATCTATATCATTATAATTCTCTAGTGATGACATCTCATTATCACTTGAACTTACACTTTCCACATCGCCATCATCCAACAAAAATATTGCTATTTTATTCGGACAATTTGAAGCGATATGTCCGAACCCTTGTCTTTGAAGACACTTAATTTCATGGGTTCTATTTGTTGTAGAAGTTTTAGTCTTGGTCTTCTGTGGAAAAACGTTGGTGGCTGCGGTCTTGCTCTTAGATTTTTCTCTCGGTTTTGTCTTTTTATCCTCTCAATTTGATTTCCAAGATGAATTTGAAGTTGATTCTATCTTAGAATTCCTTTTTACTTTTAGTTATTGTTCAATTTTGATTGATTTGTGAAGCAACTCTTCCATGTCAACATAATGTTGTAAGTCCACTACGTTCGCGATTTACTGATTTAACCCTCCTATATATTATGACATAGTTGCTTCAACGTCTTCCTCCATGTTAGCCCTTACTATGGCTATTTCCATCTATTTATAATATTCCTCAACGTTTTTATATCTTTGAATCAAATTTTGAAGCTTTCGACACAAGTCTCTATAATAGTGTGTTGGAACGAATTTCTTTTTCATGTCCTCCCATGTGCTAATGGGTCGCTCACCATATATTCTCTAATTCTTTACTAGTTGATCTCATAAAATACTAGTGTAATCTGTTAACTCTATTATGACCATCTTAAGGTTTTTATCCTCTATATAATTTTGGCATTCAAACGCTAGATCCACTTTTTTTTCTCATTCCAAATAAGCCTAGGAATCGCTCTTCCCTTAGAAAGAATGTATATTTACTTTAATATTTCTTAGGTCGACATCTTCTCGATTTGTTTCAAACATCCGCAAACAATTCTTCATGTTCGTATGTCATTGGGGACTTCATTCTATCCAACTTCATATTTAATGCTCTAAATTAATCTTGTATCGTCCTCATGAACATCTTAGGATCAAAGTTAGAGTGTTCTCCTTTACTACTCATGATTTTCGATCTTAATAAGAAAAACACACAAAAATTTGTTAGAAATAATAGAAAAAAATAATCAATTTGATGGACCTTACCTCTCATTCACGTGTTTGTACTTGATAGATGTCACTCCACTCGTGATTTGCTCAACAATTAAGGATTTTTCTATAATACGCTAACTCTCTTGCCTTTTATCACTTAATCTTCCCCTTTTTGGTTCTTTATGTCAAATCCAATCAAGAGAAAATATTCAATAAATAAAAAATATCGAGACCCAACTTTAAAGCTTAAATTTCAAACCTTCAAGAATAGTCAAATCAATGGTAGAATTGGAAGACGACAAAAATTCGGATAACGACAATATTTCAAATGAAGATTGATCAACGATTTAAATATTCATAACATAATTATCTATGAATTGAAGAACAAATTTGCAAAATTCAATAATAGAATTTTAAAAATTTCAATAGGTAAACAATAAAGAATTAAGTGATGATACCTCGAAACAACAAAGGTATCCACATAAATTTTGAATCAAAATCCTTATACTGGCAAAATTTCAAAACTTGCAGAAATAGATCAACGATTGATTATTTAAGCAATTGATATAAAGTATAACAAGAATAAAGTTGTTGAATTTTCAAAAACTCAAGCTTGCTTCGAAAAAAATTTGATTTTTAATTTTTTTCTTTTTACTTTTCACAACTTTTTTTTTTAACTTTTGACAACTCTTTTTTTTTTTACTTTTACGAATTTTCTAAAAGTTGAACAAAGAATAGATTCTTTTTGTACTTTTGAATGAAGGATGAGAATCTATGAAGAAGAATGAATTGACGATAAAAATTGAAACTTGGATAAAAAATGTATGAATTTTTTTATTTCACTAATAAAACGAAAAAAATAAGATGTAGAAAAAATTAACTACAAAACTAAAGAGATAGCACCTTGAATCGGCATAGCCAAATCTCTTTGATACAAGCTAATGGGAACCTCGGATATTAGAAAATTCAGAATCCATCAACAACGCAAAATATACGATAGAATCGTCTTGTTATTCATGAAAACAAAAGAACTAGACCCCGATCGAGCCTTGCCGATGGAACCATAGTTATCAAAAGACGAGCTTGACACGAGAAAAACTTGTTGGCTGAACCAAAGCTATCAAATGTGATCTATCAAATTAATATTTGATGAAGATCAAGTTCTTCATAAAGAACTCAACAGAAGATTCTCTAAAAAAAATTTTCAATTTTTGTTAATCTCAAAATCTCCTTGGATTTAATAGGCAAAATAATTAAAAATACAAAAATAAAATTAAAAAACACTAAAAACTAAAATTTGGCCTTGTGGAGCGTGGTAAGCCACGTTGGGCATGTGCGTTAAGCTCTGCTGGGTGCACAGTCGCGTGCATTAGGCGCCAACTGTCTAAAAACATGAGGCGCGTGGAATGTAGTGTTGCGCACGCACGATCGCTGCATTGTCTGGTGGGTTGTTCTGCCACGTGGGGCAAACAGGACGTGGTGTCACTCGCGCGTGGTCTCAGTGACGTCCGGGTGAGATGCGGTGTCGTGCGGGGTACACATGTTGTTCTTCTAAGGGCGCGTGGAGGAGAATTTTCTCTCTTCCTCCAAATTAGCAAACTTCTTTTGCATGCCACTTTCTCATGGTCTTTTTGCAAGGCTTTCCTCTATTGTCTCTTCGTCAATGCTTAGCATAATTATTAATCTTGGTTTAGATTGTGAAGGCTCTTTTTCTTGAGTTTCCATGATTAAAGTTTGTAAAGCTTTGTGCATTTTCTTGGTTTTTGACTTTGTCACAGGTTCACCTATGTCTTGCAATAGATCGTGATCCTTGGGCTTGAGTTTGGTGGCATCTTGGTTCACATAACATTGATTAAAAACAGGATTTAAAAACATATAAGCTAGGAAATAGTATTTAGTTCTGCTTGGAATGGATGGAGGTCTGGCCATTACCATGATAACTATAGAATCTCACATTGTTTGAAAACTTTAGAGAAGATAATTATGCAAAAAAGTTCTCCAACCAAACATACAAGACATTTGGCATCTCGTTCCTTCCTCCACTGCCATTATACCTCCTTCTCCTCCTACTATCTCAGCTCTCTCCTCTCCCAAGCACACTAGATCTATTACACTCAACCAACATTCTATGAAGACTAGATCTAAAGATGGCATCTTCAAACCAAGGGCGGCTAGATCTATTACACTCAACCAACATTCTATAAAGACTAGATCTACTCAGACAGATTTACATTTTGAACCAAAAACCTTCCAACAGGCCTCCAAAGCATCTGGTGCCAAAATTATCGGATGCAAATGGGTGTTCAAACTCAAACTTAACTCTGACGGATCTGTCAGTCGATATAAAGTCAGGTTAGTAGCTGAAGGATATGATCGGACTGAGGGTGTTGATTATGATGAGACTTTTAGTCTGGTGGTTAAACCTACTACTATTCGTACCATTTTATCTTTATCATGTTCTCTTGGTTAGTTTATCAGACAGCTAGATATAAAAAAATGCATTCTTACATGGTGATTTGACTGATACTATTTTTATGCAACAACCTCCGTGTTTTATTGATCTTTCTCGTCCTTCAGTCATTTGCTTATTACGGAAGACTCTTTATGGACTCAAACAGTCTCCTAGAGCCTGGTACAACAAGTTATACACTGCTCTTTTTGCTTGGGGTTCTCAGCATCGAAATCTGATGCCTCATTGTTTATTTGTCACAAGAACTCCTCTATTTTACTTATGCTGGTATATGTGGATGACATTCTTCTTACTGGTGATTCCAACTCTTTGCTGGATCAGTTTCTCAGTTATTTGCAACGATAGTTTGTAGTTCATGATCTGGGCCCTCTATCTTATTTTCTTGGTATTTCGGTCTCACAAACTTCCTCTGGTATGCATTTCTCTCTATCCCGCTACATCACTAAATTACTTCATAAAACCACAATGGATTCTTCCAAGCCTGTTCTTACCCCAGTGGTAGTAGGTCCCATCATGTCTATACATTCACGCACACCATTAATTGATGGCAATCTTTATCGTAGAATTGTTGGTGGGCTCCAATATTGTTGCCTTATAAGACTTGATATAGCTTTTGCGGTGAATAAATTTAGTCAATATATGCATGCTCCCATGGATGTTCACTTGCAATCTGTTGAACGCATTCTGCGTTATCTTCAAGGCACATTATCCCTCGGTATAACCTTCTCTCCTTCATCATGTTTTAACTTAACGTGTTATACTGAGACTAATTTGGGCTTCTTTTTCGGATGACCGTAAAAGTACAAGTGGTTACTGTGTCTTTTTTGACTCTAATATTATTTCGTGGTCTTCGGTTAAGCAAAAGGAATCTGAATACCGTAGCATAGCAAATGATGCAGTAGAAATTCTTTGGTTGCAATCACTACTCCATGAAATTGGTATCATCTCCTCCGCTATACCTATTATATTCTGCGACAATTTGAGTGCAACATACCTAGCATCAAACCCGGCATTGCACTCAAAATCTAAACATATAGAAATTGATTTTTATTTTGTTCAGGAAAAAGTGCAAAAGAAGTCTTTGGTTGTCCAGTTTACTCCTTCTGAATCACAACTCGCAGATGCTCTTATCAAGTCTCTGCCACCCTCCAGTTTTTATGCATTCACATCCAAAATCTTTGGTCTCCAGCCTTGCTCTTGAGAGTGGATGTTAGAATATAACAGTTGATTATATTATATTCTATTATTGGTTTATTTCTGTTTGGTTAATTTTTGTAATTACCCTTGTCATCACTTGTATAAACCAACACATGTACAGTGAATTGCTTGTGAGGAAATATGCAAAAGAAAAGTCCTTCTCTGCTGTCTCTCTCTTTTCTCTGTTCTCTCTTCTCCACAGGCTTCTTTCTCTTTTCCTGGTTCTACAGATTTCCAACTAGGAGTGTACTGACCACTGCCAGATGAACTATTGTTACCACAGCCTAACCTCCATGTGGCTCATGACTCTTCCACTTGTCATCATTCTTCTTTGTCATCATTCTCCATTCATTCTTGGTCATCTTTGTTTATAATCTTAAAATTTTCATTTAGGTCCTCCTTGACCCTCTATGCAACTGCAATAACATTGACAATGGCACAAATCCATTTTAGCAATTCTAGAAGAAAACTTTTGCCTCAAACTTCTTTGAAACTTTACCATTCTTTTAGCTGCACTCCTTCCTTTGATATATTGTGACAACTTTATAAACTTTACGTGATATTCCAAGACTACCATATTATCCATGTTCATATCGTGGAATGATGCAATCGTGAAATTATGATTGTCAAGATTGCAATTGTTGTTCGAAAAGATCTCCTCAAAGTGCTCGCAGTCCATGAATTGAATAGCATAACAGGTGTTTAGTGAAATCCACTGAACATTTCCATCTATTGGAAGTAATAGATAGCGAATCTAATCGATAGGGCATGGGAAGCTCCACAGTGCTAAACGTATTGATCATAACTTGAAGCTAGTTATCTACCTCTAATGAATAAGGTCCTCCCTCGAGCTCCTTGAAGTAACTCATGTTAGCAAAAGAAAAAATGTAAAGGACGAAGGTTGGAGAAGATGTGTTTATTCATTCAACTAAACATGCTTTTATAGACTTACAAAAGAAACAACTAGGGAATACTAATTGTTAAGAAACTTAAATATCATCAAATGGTCATAACTTCTAAACCCAAACTCCCAAATTAAACACTATCGGTTATACAACCAAAAGCCACACACAACTTAAATGTCATAAATAAAGTTTAATATCAAAACCTTTTATTTTCTCAACACCCCCCCTTAAACTTGATTTGTCACACCGAGCAAACTCCTCATTTTGATGAAAGTCTTCAACTTAAGGGGCTTTGTGAAAATGTCTGCCGCTTGATCTTGTGACTTGACATATTTGAGTTCCACTTCTTTATTCATAACGCAATTCCGAATGTAGTGATATCGAGTATCGATGTGCTTGCTTCTCCCATGAAACACCGAATTTTTGACTAAGGCAATGGCCGATTTATTGTCAACAAAAATCTCCATTGGACCTTCCATTTGATACTTCAATTCCTTTACTAGGTTTCTTAGCCAAATTGCATGACATACACATGAAGTTGTCGCGACGTATTCCGCCTCGCATGTTGATAATGTGACTATGGGTTGCTTTTTTGACATGCATGTGAATGTCGTTTCACCAATAAAAAACACAAACCCCGTAGTGCTCTTCCGATCATCCAAGTCACCACTCCAATCACTATCACAATAACCAACAATATCAAAATTGCTAGAAGAGACATAGGAAATGCCATACCCAATCATCCTTTTGATGTAGCGAAGTATCTGCTTTGCCATTTTGCAATGCATTGTTGTCGGCTCCTCCATAAATCGACTAATGATTCCAACTGAATAAAGAATATCCGGTCTTGTGCATGTCAAGTATCTCAAACTTCCAACCAAGCTTTTGAAATATGTAGAATCTACCTTCTCTCCTCCATCTTGCTTGGTGATTTTGACTCTACATTCCATCGGTGTTCCAACCAAATTAGCATGATCTATGTTGAACTTTTTGAGCACTTCTTTAGCATAGCCCTCTTGGGATATAAAAATCTCGTCTTCACTTTGTTTGACATCGATCCCAAGATAGTAACTCATGAGACCAATATCTGTCATTTCAAACTCCTTTTACCATCTCCCTTTTGAATTCATCAAACATGCTAGGATTGTTTCCGTTGAATACTAAATCATCAACATATAAAAAAATTATTAGTATGCTTTCACCTTGCATTTTGATGTAGAGGGCATGCTCATTAGGACACTTCATATACTTCTTCTCTTGAAAGTACTTTTCAATCTTCGAATTCCATGCTCTCGATGCTTGCTTCAAACCGTAAAGAGCTTTCTTCAATTTAAGCACTTTGTCTTCTTCACCCTTGACTTCATAACCCAAGGGCTGCTCCACATAGACCTCCTCCTCAAGAATTCCGTTCAAGAATGCCAATTTGACATCCATTTGATGTATCTTCCAATGATTATGGGCTGCCAAAGCAATAATCAAACGAATAGTTTCAAGGCAAACAACGGGGGCAAATACCTCATCATAGTCGATACCGCATCGTTGACTATACCCTTTCACCACTAGTCTCGCCTTGTGCCTCTCAGCATCGCCATTGGCCTTTCTCTTTGTCTTGTATATCCACTTTACTCCAATCAGTTTGTGCCCTTTTGAAAGATTGGTCAACTCCCATGTGTTGTTTTTTTCTATCGCTCGAATCTCTTCATCCATTGCATCCTTCCATTTTTTGTTTGCAATGGCTTCTTGGAAACTAATGGGCTCACAATCACCAAGAAGACAATAGAGTACTATGTCATTTTGATTTTCATTTACCTCATTGAGTTCTTGTAGACTTCAGGTTCCTCTTGGGCCAATTTCGTTCTTCGAATCACTAGAAAATGCCTCTGATCTGATGGATGATGCATTGTCTAGCGCTAAGCCTTCAGATGACGATGGAACGGTCGACCGGAGTGACGCTGGAATGGGCAAAACTTCACCCATTTAATCCCTAGTTGCTCATCTTCGTCGTCTCCTTCGAAGTATGGAAGGAAATCATACTCCTTCTCTTGTGTCTTCCAATCCCAAGAGGCTTCCTCATCAAAAACAACATCACGACTAATATTTACCTTCCCATTCAAAGGATTGTAGAGGCGATAACCCTTTGAACTTGCGTCATAGCCGATGAAGATAAGCTTCTAGCTTCGATCGTCGAGTTTGGTCCTTTTTTCTTCCGACACATGAACATATGCAATACTCCCAAACACCTTGAAGTGACTAATTCTGAGCTTTCTTCCGCTCCATGCTTCTTGAGGCGTCTTGTCAAGCACACTTTTGGTTGGTGCTCGGTTTGTCAAATAGACTGCACAAGCTACGGCCTCCGCCCAAAATTCCCTCGGCATCTTCTTGGTCTTCAGCATGCTTCTTGCCATGTTCAAAATTGTCCGATTCTTCCTCTCTGCCACGCCATTTTGTTGCGGTGTCCTTGGCACCGTTAAGGGATGTCAGATGCCTTTTTCATCACAAAACTGTTTGAACTCATTTGATGTGAATTCACCACCTCGATTGGTTCTCATGGCCTTGATCGTAAGATTGCTTTCATTCTCCACACGTACCTTAAATCTCTTGAAGATTGCAAATACTTCTGATTTCTCCTTCAAAAAATAGACCCATGTTTTTCTAGAAAAATCATCAATAAAGATAAGGAAGTATTTACTTCTACCATGAGACTCCGGTTTGATCATTCCACATACATCGGCATGGATAAGTTCTAGAGGCTTCTTAGCTCTTATCATAGACTCCTTTGAAAAACTACTTCGATGATGTTTTCCGAGTAAACACCCTTCATACACTTGGTTTAGATTGTGAATATGCGGTAAACCCCGTACCATCTTCTTCTTCGATAAGTCTTCTATACTTCAAAATAGAGGTGCCCGTACCGTAGATGCCATAGCCAAGAGAGATCCTCATAACACTTTTTCAAGCATTTCGAAACATCATTACAAACATTCAAAGGAAACATTCGATTTTTGGTCATGGAGACTTTAGCAACAAGTCTCTCATAATTATCTCTCAAATACAAACAATTATTTGTCATTTGAATTTCAAAACCTCTCTCTAATAATTGTCCTACACTCAATATATTATTTTTTACATTAGGAATGTAATAAACATTTGTGATATATCGATTTTCTCTATTTTTTGACCGAATGAGAATTTTACCTATTCCTTTGATGGCGGCCAAAGAATTGTCTCCAAAAGCAATATTGCCTTTCGCCATCTCATTCAATTCTACAAACATCTCGCGGTTCCCACACATGTGATTTGAGGCTCCCGTGTCAAGATACCACTTGCTATCTTGACTCTCTTCTTCTCCTTTTGAAGCCATGAATAAGGTCCCGTCCTCCTCCATATAATTGGAATCCCCTTGATTGGCGTTGGAAGTGCCGACGGTTGACCGGTCCTTTTGCTTTTGGTTAGTCAGTTCCGAGTAACACTCATTCGCATAATGTCCATATTTATTACAATTAAAACATTTTACCTAAGATTTATCTCTCCCGGACCTTCCACCACGTCTTCCACGACCTCGGCCTCCTCTTCCTTGAGAGTTTTGAGAAACGTCGGTGTTGGCTTCTCCTTTTCCACCATGACCTCGACCACCGCGACCTTTTCCACATCCACGATTGTTCTCTTCCTTGAGTTTGGGTTGGAGAAGTTGTTCTACGGTCTCCTTTTGGTCAATCTTCCCTTTCTTTTTCTCCTCATAGGCTTGCAATGAACCTATGAATTGTTCAATCGAGATGTTCTCAAGATCCTTTGTCTCCTCGATTGTCGTGACGATGATCTCAAACTTTGTATTTAGGCTCCGTAGAACCTTCTCCATGACACGAACATCGGCGATTTCTTCACCATTCCGTCTCAATTGGTTGACAATGACCATTACTTTTCTGTGATATTCTGCTATCACCTCCGTCTCCTTCATTTGTAATGATTCAAACTCGCCACGTAGAGTTTGCAACCGTACCTTTTTCACACTATCGTCTCCTCTATGAGTCAATTGGAGCTTGTCCCATGCCGCCTTTGACGTCACAGCATTGGCAATGGTCTCAAACATGTCTTCGTCCACTGATTGGTACAAGATATAGAGGGCCTTCTTGTCCTTCTTTCTTGTCTCCTTTAACGCATCTTTTTGCGCTTGATCGGCTCCTACTTCAGGCTCTTAGAAACCGTTTTCCATGATTTCCCACAAGTCTTGTGCTCCTCGTAACGCCTTCATCTTGATGCTCCAATTGTCATAGTTGAGCTTGGTAAGCATCGGTAGTTGAAGCGGACCCATTCCCCCACCGATGGCCATTATTCACTTGTTTTTTTGTACGCTCTGATACCATTTTGTTAGCAAAAGAAAAAATGTAAAGGACAAAGGTTGGAGAATATGTGTTTATTCATTCAACTATACATGCTTTTATAGGCTTACAAAAGAAACAACTAGGAAATACTAATTGTTAAGAAACTTAAATATCATCAAAGGCTCATAACTCCTAAACCCAAACTCCCAAATTAAACACTATCGGTTATACAACCAAAAGCCACACACAACTTAAATGCCATAAATAAAGTTTAATATCAAAACCTTTTATTTTCTCAACAACTTATCTTGATGACCTTCAAACTTCCTTGCCACCTTCATATACATATTATGTCTTGCCTTTAATAAATTTGTGAGCTACTCAGTTGGGGGAAAATTGTTCTCCTCTGGACGACCTCATGATGCATTTTTTTGATAGCATATTGGCTCATCTTTAATACAAGTTGTAAGAACGAAGTTCATGTATAGTGGACGAATTTTCAAAATATTATGTCACCAATTCTTAACTAATCACTTTTAGGGTATGTTGAACTTATGATCTAATAAAAATTTATCATGATTCAACTACGGGTCAAGGCACAAATGTCGGTTTGAACAATTTGAGCCTTAGAGAAGATCCGACCATCTAACACAATACTGTGATTGTTTGAAAACTTAAAATCATAAATTAATTTTAAGTCAGAACTAACGCAAGATGGACTAAGTCTATCTAGGGGTGAGCAAAAACCGGTCCGGTCCAGTTTTAAAGAAGATTGGAACCGAAATAATAAAATTCGGTTTTTAATTTTTAGGACCGGGATTGTTTTTATTTTTTTAAGGACCGGACTAGAACCGGACCCGAATTTCGGTTCCGGTTCTAATCCGGTTCCGATTTTCCCACTTTTTTTTAAACAAAAAATGCTTATTCTTTTTTATTTTTAAATCTGAAAAATAAACCATATTTTTAGCAGAAAAAACCTCTCGTTCAGTAGATTTGTTGATAGTGGAAGCAACTGCATGAGCATCGACTGACATATCAGACAACTTAACAAATAACAGCCCCAGAGTTACTAGCATATGACTGAGAGCTACCAGTTAAATGCGAGGGTTTTTCTCATCCTTGACCCTGGAAGAAAGCAAACTAGCACATACCACATAAATCATTGACCTTCATTGCCATGTCCTTAATTTCCTTTTCCACTTTCTTGATGCCAATGGAGTAAGGTCCTAAACCCTGAAAAGCATAACTGGATGTCACAATAACTCACTAACAAATTAATATTTCTGAAAAAACTCTTGCCGGAGCACAATATATTAATCAATGAAGGGAAAAGAGCAGTCTGGTTTTTCACTACGTTTGCCCACCAACAAGGTAACGAGATTCTGGGCCACCACATAGCAAACAAAATTTCCCAATACTATATTACGCTGAACAGAAGAAATTTTGAAAAATGTGGAGCACACAAATTCAGTCCAAAGTCACTTATTTCAACTCTGTATAATTTCCCTCGGGAAACAGCCCCTTAATAACCCACCAATGTAAAGCTTGAGAAATTCAAGCTCGTATTCCTTAATTATCAACTTATTTCGTCCGGTACTAATATTGTAACAACCCCAGTTGGAGTCCCACGTAATTCATAACTTAACCTCTTAATCAATCGGTTCTTACTTCATACACCTTGTTCATTATTAGTGTTACATATATTTTTTTTTTTTACAAACATCTCCTAAACTGCATCTACCGATAGAGTCATAGACTCACATCGACCGATGGTAAAACATCTACTGGTCACCAGATGACAACACAACACTTACATCATCCGGTAATTGAGATACACAGTATCTACCGATAGACATGTGCAATCCACGTGCTCTTTTAAGGCATTTTTCGATAGAGAACATCTACCGGTGGATGCAAACTCATACATCTTCCAATAGGGGATATCCATCGGTTGATGCAAACTCATACATCTTCCAATAGAGGATATCCATCGGTTGATGCAAACTCATACATCTTCCGATAGAGAACATCTATCAGTGGATGCAAATTCCTAATATCATCCGATAGAGAACATCTATCGGTGGATGTAAATTCCTAACATCATCCGATAGAGTACAGCTATCGGTGGACATAAATATGTACAGACTTCTAACTTCATTGACTATTCACTCTTATAAATGAAAATCAGAGACTCATCCAGAATACATATAGCGGAAGACTTAACAATAGATCATTTAGTAATCCTTATAACCATTCCCAGACTCAGTAATCAACCAGACAATTTCAAAACTCAATGTTATAAAAATAAACTCATCCTGCTTAAACTACCATATTCTTAATCATAACGAAATCATAGAGCATCAACCAGGGGTCTCAATCGCCATCCAGCCACAGAATAGACTTAGACATCTTCATTAGCTTTGGAATCCTCACCTGATATCTCGTCACCTACATCATAAGATTTAAACTATAAGCCTAATGCTTAGTAAGGAATGCTATACTAATATGTATACGTGAATGCATAGTTACAAGAAAATCATGATCATGTTCGTTTCATGCTCTTTTCATGTTCTTATTCATGTTCTTGTTCATCACTTTCATCATATGGATTAAGGGAGAATTTGTGCCATAAAGGGAGGATGACAGTGTAAGTGTACATAGTCCCTTTCGGGCCGTATTCATGGTCCTTCTCTTTGGACAGTGACATACGCCAAACCGCCCCAACCCTCACTTAATCAGGCTGTATAGGTTTCATATTCTTTCTCATATCTTGTTCATGGGGGAAAAACATGCTCATAAATCATTTTCATATGCTTGAGAAGTAAATCATGATGCATGACATGAATGTTCATAAATCATCAGGCTATGGAAAGTATCATACTAGACAGTTGACTTCATAGACACTATTAGAACATCACATAACATAGTTCTCAGACATCCGTAAATCATCCAAGTACAAACCATCTTACCAACTTAAAACAAACATCAAACACATAACTAATTTAGTACCCTTAAGATGTAGAGCCCTAATGGCCGGAAATCTTAATACATTCACTTACCTGATGTCCTGTGCAAATGGTATACTCCTTTCAAATCTTCTTCACCTAAATCATTTCATATTACCAAGTTAAAAATAAAATCCTAATAGTGCTAACCAAAAATCATCCTAATGCTTAACCTACTTGTATTTCTATATTCTTCTGTCGAGCACCTTGTGTGCGTGGATTAAATTTCTACAATCTAAATAACCAGATTCAACCCAGTAACTAATCGCATACAGCTATCTAAATGTCCAGAATCAACTCGGAAATGCCTTTACTAAACGCGTATTAGAAATGGTCTTATTATTACTCTGCCATTAAAGAATCTGAAACCTCGGGTTCTAAACGAAAACAGAGCTCAAAGTATCTACCAGTAACTACATTCATTAAGTCTTACCTGGTAAGCTGAGTATCGGCGAGAACGAAGGAGAATCGGCTGTTGATGAAGAAAGCTACCTGCTGAGATGTTGCGAAAAATTGTATACGCAAGTGCACGTGTCGCAAAAGTAATAAAGTGTGTGTAAGTACGAGTGTCGATTCCACGAGGAATAAATATGTTAAATATTGAATATCTAATTTTCAGTTTAATTTGAAAAGAAATAATATGTTGATAAATTTTAGATTTTAAATTAAATTAAAATAATTCAAATAAAAGAAATTAAACAATTTAAATAATAGACTTGAATATAAAAAAGTAAGATTATATGATGAGAAAATCCAGGGTTTCGATTTCACTTAACTAATCCTATTTATTAAACCTAATTCAAGTAATCAATTCCTATTCCTTCGTATTGATGGCAATTTCACAAAAATATTCATCAATCTCTCTCGAGCAAAGACAAACTTATTCAATTAACGAATTATCACCTCTCGGTCTCTAATCCTGAGAATTAATTAAATACATTAAGAACAAGAAATTATCTTACCACTCAAACGCCCTAACTATCTCTAGCCTAGGGTCCTTTTTAAGGAAAACTATTCAGTGCACAGTTAAATTCTCCGCTCTCGCATCCCGAATTAACCTTAAAGTACTTAGTTTTGGTGATCAATCAAACCTAAGTATTACGTTCAGAATAGATTACTCAACACAGAAAAAGAACAGAAAATTAAATACTTAAATCAAGAAAAATAAATAATCATAGTAAAGTTACGTCGAAACCCTAGAACGGGAAGTTTAGTTCATGATAAAAGATAAATAAACAATAATAATAATAATGAAATTAATGGTTATCATAAATAAAAATTAAAAAAAAAATAAAAGAAAGAAAACTTCTCCTCGCTGCTGCTCGCTGCTCTTCAATCGCCGACTCCACTGAATGCCAGAATCGTGATATCGCTGTTCTCTCTCAATCGCCGAACCAGAATCGCAGCTCGCCAAGTTCGCCGACTCCTCTCCTCTGTGGAGAAATCACCGAAAGCTCTCGCTAATCGCAGACTCTCTTTGCTGAATCGTCGGATCGTCGCTTCTCAGAATCGCCGAATCCGAGCGCTGCTCTGTAAATCGCCGAATCTCAATATCACCCACTCTTCTATTTATTAATTTTCCAATCCTCTGCTGCTTTCTTACTTTTGGTTTAATTCTTCATCTCTCCTCAATGGTTTAGATTCTTTCTTTTTTCAGATTAATGGTTGATATTAGATAATATAAACCTTCCAAATTTGTAGCCGAATCTCCACCTTGGCCGAAGCTCTCCGAATCACAGACTGCCCAGGTTTTTATTTCTTTTTTTCCTTTAATCAAACAATGGATGAGATGCAAGGATTTCTGGAATTAACGGTTTAGATCAGAATAGGATTACTTTCCAAAAGTGCTGGCCATCGATCACTGAAATTAAGCGCTCATTCGCTGCTTCTTTCCAAAATCGCTCGCCTGAATCTCGCTCCCCAATCGCCGAATCTGCTGGGTTTTATTTCTCTTCTTTTTTAGTCGATCCAAGGTTGAGATTCACTGATTCTTACATTGACGTTCCAGCAGCAAACTTTCTAAAATTGAATTAATGTAACGATTGGTCGCTAGTAAAGTGGCAATTGCTCGCCATCTCTTCCGTGTAAATTTACCAATTTCTGTTGCTTTTGTGGTGATCGATTCCTGTTTAAAATAATTTCTCTGTACAATTACACAAAATTCATCAAATTCTTTCAAACACTTGAGAAAAACTTATCAATTCAAGTGTAAAAAAGTATAAATAAGTGTGTAAAATACACACTCATCATGAGAGAGAGAGTTCTGGGAGGATGGGAATCGCCGAGAGAGAATGTCGGCCACAGTGGGATTTTTGTGAGGTTTAAGAGTTTCTATTTTCTACTTATACTAAATAAGTTTCTTCTTAATTACAATTCTGCCACCACAATAGAAATCCAATAAGCTTTGGCATATAATTATTAAATAAGAGGTCAAATAAAGAGGTGACCGTTAATTCCGTTAAGAAAATCACCTAACTGAGAATGTCGGGTGTTACAAATATAATCAAATAAGCATACCCAATAGAAAACACTGCAACTATCCACACCGTCCACTGGGATCTCACTAATTTTGCATCAAATTACATTTTAAACAGCCATCAGCTGTCGGCCTTCATTTTTTTTTTCAAACGGCGAGCGTAGATCATTAGGGTTTACACACTAGCAGAATCATTTTGTATTCACCTAAAGGATCCAACCCCGGCACGCCCTAGGTCTAACTACTAAATCAGAAAACTTCACAGACAATACCACGAAAAGCAATTGAATAAAAAGACCCTCAAGGCTTCGTACTACGATCAGATAAACTAAAAAGGATAAAACAACAAAAACAACATACGTATGTTTTGAGTGGTTGGGCGTCGGCGACGACGAACTGCGACTGCGCGAGCAGCGAGATACAGACAGTCGAGCGATCTGATTTCTGAAGAGCTTAGGAGCGAACTGAGCGAGCGTCAAGCGAAGTGAGAGGCAAGATTCAGGAGCAGCCGAGCAGCAAAGTGAGAGGCAGGAGCCAGGAGCAGCCGAGTAGAGCCTTAGGGTAGTGATTAAATACGGTTCTGGGTTTTTTCGGTTTTGCATCATTAAACCCGATAACCGAATCGCATTTTTCGGTTCTACTTAAAAAAAAACCGAATTTTGATTATTTAAGTTGCAAAACCAACCAGAACTGGACCAAATTTTTGGTTCCAGTCTGGTTCTTCGGTCCAATCCGGTTTTTGCTCACCCCTAAGTCTATCTTGTATTGAGATCAAAAAAGTATAGAGTGATAGTGTAGTATAACGAGTCCAAAATAAACCAGGCAAGAATTTAAAAGTCCACACCTGCATAGGTTTCGTAGACCCAATTTAACGGAAAAGACGTAAAACCACACCCTAGAAAATAGACACTTGACAAGAAACAAAAAAAGTTCTCCACCAACCTAACCCTCAAACCTTATCCTAACAACTTGAACCACCCTGGTTCTTCTAGAAGAAAGGTATAATCATTAGGGACAAACTGACTAAATTTAATAGGGATTCCTAATACTGTGTTTAATGTTTTACAAAACTATATTTATTTATTTAAAGTTCTCATGAAGCCAGAAAATGTATGGATGCATATATTTTTAACTTCAAACATTACCATTTCAAAAATCGAGTTCCATGAACCATAAGTGAAGCAAGTGTCAGAAAAATACTACATACTACATTATAGATCTTAAAAGATAAGAAAATAATGTCATCATTGTTTTTCGTGAAAAAAACGATGAAATTAAGGTCAACTCATGGACCTTGCACGCCAGTAATCGAGGGTGTACGATAGAGAAAATGATTGTTTAGAGATCATAGACCAGTCGCCCCATAATAAAAATATTTTATAAATTTTCGGGATTTTCAGTTAGAAACTTAATATCGTGAGCTGCCCCCAATAAATATTGCATAATGTGTAAACCCAAAGTGCCAAATACACAAGTAACACAAATCAAAGGTCCAATTCGGTCTGACGCTACATCTAGAAAATATCATTAATATCATGTATCCTGAAAATAAATGTGTACAATCAATATACTTGTGCTATAAAAATTGACATAGTGTGAGAATGGAAATGTTGGGTTTTTTTGTTATATTGTAAAATAGGGTTTGAAGATCATCGTGCATGAATGAATACAATATGATAAACATCTACCTTGATTGCAATGAGTCTTCTAAAATTTGGGAATGGTATGCTCAGGTACTGGCTCAAATTTAAAAATATATGACGAGAACAAAGCTACAACTTCAAAGGAAACCCCTCTGGTCGACCTGTGACAAAGTGCGATTGAACGAAACATAGATCCACTCTACTAAATAATACTGGTAGTCTTTCAATCAAAAAGATGTGTTAGACTCGTGACATAACATGATCGAATCCCTTTCCACAAGGGATTGATAAATCATGACTAGGAGGCATTGAGTGCCCACGAAGGTCGTTCGACACACATAGGGTGTAGTTGACCTTAAAAGAGGATCGAGGCAAACATCAAATTTCGGATGCGCATTCGATTAACTGGATCATAGCTGGGATCGATCACGAGAAGCATTTGAATCTTGAGCCATACGGGTTTCTTATGATAGATTTTGCGAAAAGTCTTTCCACCAATTCTTCCTTCCAATCGATTTTAAAACCTTGCATAGCATCATCAAGGCCTAGATTGGTCTACATAAGTTTAAAAAAAAAAAACAATAATTTTGATTTTTCAGGCTCAAGATCAAATTTTGATAGAAATATGTGAAAACTAACAAAACTTAGGTTTAGACAGTATTTACCCTTGAAAACCGTTGACAAAAGATATAGCATGCACATGAGCAGATCCACCACCAAAGCGCCTCCTCTTGCAATAAAATCTCTTTTTTTCTAAAACTATTTTTGACCACTTGAACAAAATTAATCAATTTAACCTATGATTAATTATTGCAACTAAAATCAATCATGACATAATTTAATTTCACTAAACGTGAAAAATTTTCTCATTTATTTACAAAATTGATGGATTTTACATGATCCATCCATTACCACAACATACAATTGTGCAAAATTCAAAATTTTGTTATTACCTTTGTCATATCAGGCTTTTTAACTAAGATAAAGTAGAATTTAGGTCACTGAATTTTAGTAGTTTGTTTATCAGCAAGTTACTCATAAATTTCTCTTCGATGACCATCATGGTGTATTCGATGCCTTCTTCGGTATGACTCCATTTCATGTTGTAAGGGACCAATTGGAAGTCCTTCGCATTCAACTACCATCCTTCCAATTTGATCTTTCACGAATACCCATTCTCCTTATTTCTTTTTTGTAGAAAAACTAACAACAATATGATTTTCTGTAGGTCATTTATCTGATCAGCTATGATAAAAGTGCAAAACATGTTGGGATTAACATCATCATTTCCAAATATAGCTTCTTCTATTGTTTGGTTAAAATGTTTGCCCAATGTTTGAATTCAGAATATGATTACATTTTTCTAATTTTGGGCAGGTACATTTCAATATCTACGACCCTCGTCTATCATCCACAAGCCAAGATGTTCCATGTAGCAGCTCTCTGTGTGAGGTTGGAAGCCAATGCACTTCACAAAGTGATCCTTGTCCTTACCAAGTTAATTACGTTTCATATGACACCTCAACCAGTGGGTTCTTAGTACAAGACGTACTGCACTTAATCACAGATAACAATGAAGAGAAAGCCGTCAATGCGATTATTACTCTTGGGTATGTCGTGTTTTCTCACTTCAGAATATTACTTAACTCCTAGTAATACATTCCTTAGTATGAATATTGGTTGGGGCGGAAGTGTTTTTTACTTGGCAAGGGTTAGAATACAAAACCTAATTCACTCATAGTGCATTTCTTGGGAGGTTTTATCATGAAAGGAATTAGCCTTGGGGATATCTTGATTACACAAAAAATAAGTTCCTTAAGAGTGTTGTGTGTGACTCCAAATTCACGTGAATGCCGGCAGGTGCGGCCAGGTCGAGACGGGTGTGCTTTTGGAGGGAGGTGCTCCCAACGGTCTATTCGGTCTTGGAATTGAAGATATAGCAGTTCCTACTATTTTAGCAAAGCAGGGTCTTACTTCAAATTCCTTTTCCATGTGTTTTGGAAAAGATGGAATTGGGAGAATTGAATTTGGTGACAGTGGTACCTTAACCCAGAAAGAAACACCCTTCGATGCTTCAGGAATCAAGTGAGTTATGTATTCTTTGACTGTGTTATAATTTTAAATTTGCATGTTGAGTGTGTGTAGGATTTTCTTTATCATTGTAATTCAGATTTCTTTCTCATCAATATACACAGTATAAATTACAAATAATGTTCTCGCTTCCTATGCTCAATATCCCTATCTCGTCTTTTTAGATTTCCTAAGTTGGTATTAATGCCAGAGGTCATGGCACCACAGGTCCCTCTTCTCTTTTCACTTCTTCTCTCCCTCCATTGTCCTCTGTGAATCAAATATAATAATCAAACTAGACTCTAGCTATCTAGTATGGAAAGCTCAAATTTTTAATATTATCATCACAAATGGTCTCAATGATATTCTTGAAGGTTATAATCCCTCTCCTCCTTAGTTTCTTTGCTCCTTGTATATTCTGATGAATCTAGATTATAGCTTGTGGCAACGTTACAATCGGCTCATAATGAACTGAATTTTCTCATCCCTCTCGGAAGACATGCTGCCTTAGATTGTCTGTTATACCTCCATTGCCTAAATTTGGGTTGCTTTCAGAAGAAAATTTGCCTCAACTTCATTAGCTCGAATCACGGACCTTCGCAGGCAGCCCCATAATGTCTCCAAAGATGGCGTCTCTGCAGCGATCTATATCCAAAAGATAACAACAATATGCAATACACTCACTATAATCGAGGAACTAGTGTCCTACCAAGTCCAGGTGATTTATTTCCTTGGTGGGTTGGGCGGCTAATACAACTTGTTTGTCACAACCATCACAGGTCATGTCAACCAACCACCTCTGTCAGCAAAATAAAAAGTTGTTAGCACTGAGTCAGAATATCGTAGTATAACAAATGGTGTTGCGGAGGTTCTTTGGATCCAATCCCTTCCCAAGGAGATCGGTGCCTCTTCTACGGAAGTACCTACTATTATTTTGTGACAATTTAAGTGCTACATATCTTTCCTACAATCCTGTTTTGCATTTCAAGTCCAAACACGTTGAGACTGACTACCACTTTGTTAAATTCACTCATTCAGCATATCAAATAGCTGATGCTCTCACTAAACCACCGCCACAGTCCAAATTTCAAGATTTCATGTTCAAAATCTTCGTCCCTCGGCCTTGATCTTAAGAGAGATGTTACCATATATATTCTATCCCATTACAGGTTTGTTAATAGTGCTCCTTATGTAATGCCCCCGAACTTACTCCTAGCTCAGGTCGCTACTTTGCTCGTCTTTACAACATTTAAAACGAAATTTAAAATAATTTTTTATAAAATTTTGACTCGATTTTCATGTTTTTCGAACCCTCGAACATGTGTGGAAAACGTTCATAAAATACGTACAAAATGCGTCGGAAATGGTCGGGTTAAAACATATTCGAAAAGGAAAATATTTTTTAAAAAAATTTTGTTGGCCACATGGAGTGCACGCGCTTGCGCGCTAGTCGCCTGCGTCGCCCAGGCAGCGCGTGCCCCGCGCACTGTAGCTGCGCGCCCCAGGGGAAATCGATCGCGCTCGGTGCCGATCGATCGGCACCCTCTCGGGTTTTTCCGAGCAATCGTTGATCGATCGGCGCTACGCGCTGCGCAAGCCACGCCCGCACCCAAGCGCCTCCTACCACGCCCACGTGCGCCACACTCGGCCACCAACGCTCCTCTCTTACCCTTTTTCCACTTTTTTTTTTTTCATTTTCTTCTCTTTCCACCCCTCGAATTCACTTAAAACCTACCCCAAACCATCTCCTCTCAATTTCCACCCTTCGACACGTTAAAACCCCATAAACCCGACTCGAAAACGTAAACGGAAATGTAAAAATTAATGGAAACGAACCCTTTTCTTTTATAAAAATCCAAGCAGCATAATGTTTGATTTTTCTAAAACCAAAACCTGAAAACAACCAATTTGTACAATCAAATCCCAAAGCATACACAAAAAGAGTTATAAATCCCCTACATATACACAACTAAAATCCCAACCAAAACTACCAAACCATCACACCTCCCAGCCACATCATGGTCAAGGCGCCCCTACAAGCTGCCCGCACCGGCTTACAACCTGCGTCGCCGACTGCATCCTAATCCTGGCCTTGCTCGTAGAGCTCACCTGACAACTCGTCGTCACCTACACCAAAGAACACAAAACGTAAGCCTAATGCTTAGCAAGTAGGGAATAATAAATGTAAAAACACAATGCACACTCAACCCCTAACATATGTGGTTTCTAAATTCTCGGTTGTTCTCGTTTTGTTTTCGTTTAATTAATCTTTCACTAAGCTGTGTTGATCAAGTGGGCACACATCCTATAACCATCTAGGACGGCCACACCTTCACCCAACAGAGCAAGATCGGAGGCACACATCCCATAACCGTCTAGGACGGCCAAACACGATCTCCTCCCACATCGATCATAGAACCCGCTAGTGCTTTGTCTCGCATGATAACGACGAGGCATTCATACTCAAAACACAAACGACCAAACAATCAAACAATCTCTATCGTTCCATGGTGTAGGCCTTAAAGCACAATCACAAACAATCACTACTTACCTGGATTCTTCATACGTGTTCGTATTCGCTCACTCGTTAACCTAACATGTATAGGGAATTAACTTAGTAACTCTCCAAAAATTCTAAAGAATGCACAATCTAAATCTAACAACAAATTAAACCAACTATAAAACATAAATCCCAAAACCCAAAATTCCCCTTTCTCTATTGTCCAAACTTCAATCAGCCATAACTCACTCATTTTTCATCGGATTTGAACGATCCTCCCCATTTCGTAAACCTCTACATGTCTACTATCTAATGCCACAATTTATTTACCAAATTAAAAAACATGGCTGATCAGATTTCCCAAAAACAGAACTGGCGACACTTTGTTTCAAAACCAGTTTTCTCACAAAATCCACTAATTCTCTAATCTATCTACATAATCAACCTAAACCATCATATCCTAAGTCTAAACCACCAAAATAGCAAGAAAATGCAACAAAGAAAGGGAATTTTCGGACTCACCTCATTAGGGTTTCCAAACTCCTCCAAAACCCCCATCAAATTCACTAAAAACACCCACAATTTACCCTACTATGCATCTATAACAAAACCCATTAAAAGTTACCTTAATTTCTTGCTAAAAAGTGGATGGAAGAAAGGTGGAGAACCCTTTAATGGAGGCTGAAAATTTCGTGGAGAGAAAGGGGAGAAAGAAGACAACTTTTGTCTTTTACACCAAACCATCCAACCTTTTTAAAATTCAACAACTTTCCCCTTTTTAAAAGTTCCACAAAACCTTTGAAATTTGAAAATCAACTCTCTCCTTATTTTCCTCATTTCCTCACGTGATGCCACACTTCTTTTCACCTTCCAATTTGTTGATTCATTTCATTATTAAATAAAGCAACACTTCCATCAAACACTTACTTTAATCTATGGTGTTCTCTCCAAATTCTCTTCCAACTTTCACTTTCTAACTTATATACTCAGCATAACCCTAAAATTAATGTTAAACTCTCATAACATGAGTAAATCTAAGACAACTCGTGTTGAAGAAAAATTCCCAGGTGTTACACCTTATGTTGTGCGGATGTAAAAGTGTTAGCTTTGAGGAACTTCTCTCTTGTAGCTATATATACATGAATAGTGTTTTCTTTATCATTGTAATTCAGATTTCTTCCTCATCAATATACAGAATACCGATTACAATTAATCTTCCCTCTCCCTCATACTCACTATCCCCTATCTCTTTTTACATTTTTGAACTTTTCTTACGTATATGTGTTAGGATTTTAGGAAGAAGAAGAATACTTTATATTTGATTGGATCTCAGCTCATTCACAGATCACCCATGGGGTGTATATACACATGCAGTTGTACACTTGGCAATCAATAATTGGTTTACACCTTACAATATCTAATCATTTGAATGTTCTACACGGCTAGTCCGAGTTACAGCATCGGGGTCACTCAGATACTGGTGGGAGGAAGAGTTACCGACATTAGTTTTTCGGCAATCTTTGACAGTGGTACCTCTTTTACGTACCTAAATGATCCAGCATATTCAGTTCTTACAAGGAGTGTAAGGAGTAGTCAACTGCGTTCTTCTGTATTACATCTGAATTCAGTTCTTAAAAATCTTTGTAGCTAACACATTTTAATTTGCAGTTCAATTCCCTCATTGAAGAAAAGCGATACCCAATGGATTCTGATTTTCCATTCGAGTTTTGCTACGAGTCCAAGTAATTACTCCTCATAGCGTGAAGCAGTTCATCTTCTTGCATTGAAGATTTGTTTTAGCTTCTCGTGCTAACTTAAATTTCATGTGCAGTCAAAATTCGCAGTTCTTCTATCCTGTAGTGAACCTAACTTTACAAGGTGGAGAAGATTTTCAAGTTAAGAATGATTTACTCGTAGACTTTCCTCTTCAAGACGAGGTAAAAGTCATTAAATGTGAAAATGTTTCATGCCCCGTTGTTGTTTTGTTGAGAAATTGTTGAAATGGGTGTTTTCTGGTCTTGCAGACTGGTAAAATTGTCCAATATATTTTTTGCTTGGGTGTTACCAAGAGTGCAGATGTAAATCTGATTGGCCGTAAGTGTTCATACCCATATCAAGTTATTTGCAGAGAATCATTGAGAAACGTGCATGAAGAAATTTCTTCAAATTTGTGCAGAGAACTTCATGACCGGCTATCGGATTGTTTTTAATCGGGAAAGGATGATTTTGGGTTGGAGAGAATCAAGTTGTGAGTTCCACTAATTTTGGTTTCAACAATTCTCATCCGTGAATTTTTTCTTATTTTATTTTAATTGCATTCAGGTTACAGTAGCTTTAACGACGATCCGAGTACTCCGTCCACCCCACCACCACCTCCAGGTACTCCCTCCACCCAACCACCACCTCTCGGTAATCCTTCTGCCCCACCACCTCGTCCCAGTACTCCTTCCGCCCGACCACCTCCAGGTACTCCTTCCAACACAGCACCTCCGGTTCCTCTGTCCACCCCACCACCACCGAGTAGTCCGTCCACCACACCACCATACAACACTCCCTCAAACACAGCACCTCCCCGCACACCGTACACCACTCCTCCTACCCGCATTCCATTCATCCCACAACCTTCCCGCACTCCATCTCCCCCTCCACCTCCCGGTACTCCTGAATTTTTCCCCCTCACCGGCGACGTTCGAAACAACATATCGAGTAGTGGCATCAATTGTGCTCTCTTGATTCTTCTTTTTCTGCTTTTAACTATAGTTTAAGAGTTCTTTCGTCTTTGTTTGCATCTGTTTTTCATTCATATTTCTTTTTTTTCTACTTTTTTTTTGTTGAGTTAAATTTTAGATACAGCCGGTAAGTTTCTGGCTTTAGCTTGAGTCTGTATTTTGATTGCTCTCTCGCTTTTCCTGCTCTTGTAAGTTCTTTCTTTTTAATAATATTTGGTGTGACTTCTCTTCATCTTTGTGTTCTCTTTTTAGTTTTTTTATTTATCATCGATCCTTCCCCTACTTTGTATCAGAGCCATGGCAGGCTAATTATTTGTTAATTTATGATTGAATAAACAAAAGGATTTCAAAGTTCGTCTTTTTAATATAAGTTGGTATAGTTAACCAATCACCAATACGATTGCTTGATCTTTCCAATACGATGATTTGGTTATTCCAATAAGATTCTTCTAATTCTTCCAATGTTTCTTTACGTCGAAGTTTTGTCACAATGATTTGATAAAATTTTAGAGTTTATTCTTCGGATATCACGTCGAGGTGTTTGCCGTTGTGCCGGGTTGGCTGTAGTCTGTTTGCCCATATAACGTGATTGAAAAATGACTAAAACGTTTTATGAAATTAGTCTCCTTTCAAGATAGGTGCGACTATGACTCGTAAATCGTAAAGTATTCATATGATGAATTAGATGGTCAATACGGGGTAATTAAAGAATCAATAAGGCATGATTAAGTCGTCAATAAGGTCTGGTTAAAAATTTCAACTTATAGTTTAAATATTAGTTTTGAAAAGATTTCTTTGTTTATTTAAAAGTGAATTAACAATCTTTTTTAATAAGTCTTTCCACTCTTATAAATACATCAAATATTTCTATTAAAAATGAAGAAATTGTTGAATTCTCACAATCACAACAATTAAATCAATAGACTATTCCTGAAGTAGAATTCAAAAATATTTATAAAATAAGATTATTTTAATCTATTTCAACAAGAGTTGTAAAAACTTCTGAGCAAACCATTTGCTTAGACACATCTGATAAAACTATTAAACTTTTATATTTAAATGATATTCAAAGATATTTATCAAAATATAAATATATTCATATATGATTAATTCAGATAGCTTTTAAGGCATTAACTTTACCAGGGCTTAATTCAAGTATTCTTGTTAATTTAAGAGATGCAAGAAATCAAAATTGGAAAAACTCTTTAATTGGAGTTATTGAAACAAGTTTATATCATGAACCAATATAATTTAATGTTTTTCCAAATCTGACATTATCGTTGTATGATCCAAATCTCTTTGAAGCTATATCCTTGAATATTCAAACCCATGGTTATGAATTTCTTCTAGGATCTGAAACTATAGCTGTTATCTATCGAATTAATTATAAGGTTATGAACATTTTATGTTCTAATGCTATTCTTAGAACTAATTCAGGAAAAACAGTAGTTATTGAAAGTAATCTACTAACAACAAATGTTGCAGTTCTTTGTCTTATTGATTGGGAAGAAGTTAGTTTTCCAACCAATTGGACTATTCAAAATGTTGTAACCCCACAACCTATTATTAGTAGTCAGGTTGATCAAATTATTCAAACAGCTGATGGAAATGTGGAAATCAAATTCACTTATGATAATATGAGAAGAATATCTTTATCTAGAAGTTTATCATCCAGACAAAGTTTCCCTTCTACGTCATATAGAATTTCTGTTTCAACTAGTTCTAGACATTCCGTCTCCGAACAACCAAATACTGAAAATGAATTAGATTTAGAATAAAAAATTAAAGGTATTCGTATATTTGAACAACAAATTCTTCATGGGATTTATACCCATAATACAGAGTCTCCAATTGTATCCGAAATGAATTTTAATTTATAAACTTAAAATGGATTTTTCCCTAGGATCAGCTATTAGAAAATATTGCAATTATGAATTTCATTCTTTCAAAAACACTATGTTTAGAGAATGGTTTATCAAAAAATATAATAAAAATCAAATTGAAGATTTAAAAAATAGATATTATTGTTTTCAAGAAGTTCATCAAACTATTATTCCTTTCTTTAAATGGTTTTGGACCTATCATCTCGATATTAGAGTTGATCTTAATATTATAGAAGAATATGAAAAATATCAAGTTTTTTGGAAAATCAAATATGGTTCAACTATCAAATCAGTTCATTCTCCTTTAGAACCCGTTAAATTACAAAATGACCCTACATCTGTTGAAGCTATTCCTTTGGTGGATCTTTCTCAGCCTATATCTGAATCAGATTCTGACTCTAGTATTAAGACTGTTACAAATCTTCAAGAATCCTTTTCTAATTTACAAGACGATTATCCTCCTGTAACAAATACAGAATTATCTCCAAATCTAAATTTAAATCGTGTCAAATATGCAAAAGGATCTGGCGGTGAAGAAACTGTCAGACAAACTTATTATAAAATACCAACTCCCCTAGATTCATTATGGGAAGAAAACTTTAACTTAGACCAAATTGCTTATGGTGCAAAAATCATCTATTCTTGGAATATAGATGGGTTAACTGAATATCAAATTTTTGATGTCATCCATAAAATGTTAATGTATTCCAGTGTATGTAAAGCTGCTCAAAATAGTGATCTTGATATCACTATTTTTATTATAAACGATTTTACTGGTTGTTTAAAAGGATGGTGGGATAATTATTTAACAACATCCCAACAATTAGAAATTTTAAAAACTGTAAAAATTGAACATATTACAGAATCTATTACTGATCCTACAACTGGTCAACATCACACCCAACAAAAACTACCTCTATTGAAGACTGTGTTTATACACTTCTTCGAGCTAGTATTCTCGATTTTGTTGGAGTTATCGAACAACGTTATGAAAGAGGACGAGAATTATTACAAAACTTAAGATGTTCATCCTTATCTCATTTTTGATGGTATAAGGATGTATTTATAACTAAAGTAATGTAAAGAAAAGATGTCAATTCTGAATATTGAAAAGCAAAGTTTATAGATTGATTACCTCCTTTATTTTCAAAGAAAGTTAAACAAAAATTATTAGAATTAAATTCAGGACACTCTATATCTTGGGCCACATGTACTTATGGCATCTTATAAATGTCTGTGTCGAAAAATGATTATCTCTTTCTAATGATATGAAGTTACAATATCAATTAAAAAAATAAAATTTAACTGGAAAGAAAGAGATATGTGAATTTTGTGAACAATTTGTCTATAATATTCCAATCAACTATCCTAAAAAAACATAAAAAAGATAAAGATAAAACTTTATATCATAAATCTCCACATTATAATTCTCGAAAAAGGAAAAAATATAAAGAAAAATATAAAATAAAAGATCGATAACAAGAAATTCTTGACCCTAAATCAAGAAGAAGAAAATATTCAAAAATGCAAATCTGATATTAAATATTTTAAATGTAGCAGAATAGGACATTATGCCTCTAAATATTTAACAAAGAAAAAATTAAATGAAATAAATATAGATGAAAGATTAAAAATTCAATTATCAAAATTACTTTTAAATTCAACTGATAAATCTGAGGAATCTAACTCTTCAAATAGTGATTATCAAGATTCTACTTTGTCAGAAGATAATTGTATAAACAACTGTTGTAATCAACTCAAAACTTTATCAATAAATGTTTTAACAAAATCTCAAAAGGAAATTATTGAAGTTATTGATCAAATCTCTGACTCCACTATAAGAGTAAAAGTTGTAGAAATGATGATTCAAAATACAGTCGATTCCAATTCTACTAAAATATATTCATCTATGAAAAAGGAAAATAATTATTCAAATGATTTTGAGAAAACCAATAATTCAAAATATTATAGTATTAATGAAATCTTTGATAGATTTGAGAAACATACAAATTTAAAACCTAAATTATTTCAAACAACAGTTCGTTTTTTAGGACATAATATAAATCAGTGAACAATTGTTTTTATAAACCGAAGTATTGAGTTTGCTATAAAATTTTCTGATGAAATCAAAGATAAAACTCAATTACAAAGATTTTTGGGAAACCTAAATTATTTAGAAGATTTTTATAAAAATTTAGCTCATGATACATCTTTATTATATCAAAGATTAAGAAAAAATCTCGAACCATGGTCCCAATAACATACCGAAGCTGTAAAAAGAATAAAGGTTAAAGCACAAATTTTACCCTGTCTTTCTTTATCAAATTCCTTCTGGAACAAAATAGTGGAAACAGATGCTTCTGATATTATTTATGGAGGTATATTAAAACAACTCAATCCAAATACTTCTAAAGAAGAACTTATTCGCTTTACTTCAGGAGTATAGAAACCTGTTCAAAAGAATTATTCTACAGTTAAAAAAGAAATTCTTTCAATTGTAAAATGTATTTCAAAATTTCAAAATAATTTACTAAATCAAAAATTTATTTTACGAGTTGATTGTTCTTCAAGAAAAAACATTTTGTCAAAAGATGTTAAATAAAAGCTTAAATCCAATTAAATGAATAGTGAGGTGTCATCTTTCCCACTTATCCTCCAACTCTAATTTCTATCTTTAATTTGACTTTCATCTAATTAACTACACTGTAATAAAATTCTCACTACTAATAATCAATCATAATTGTCATATATAAAAATAGTTGATCAAGAAATGTAATAAAAGTTCGAACCATTACACTTGTAAGTTTTTATTTTATGTTAGGAAATGTTCAATTTAGACCCTAACGTATGGGTCATTGATCATTTGGTCTCTAAAGTTTTTTTTTACTCAATCAGACCCTATTGTATACGTCGTTTGTCATTCAAACCCTCCCATTAAATTTTTCGTTAAATTTTACACGTGCTCTAACCCCAAAATACCCTTCTTTTCCTTCCCTCTTCGATCTTCGATCTTCCTCTCTTCTAAGATCTCTCGCTCGCATTGTAACACCCGGTTCTATAGAACTAATTATTTAATCTTTTAGTTAATGATACACTTCACATGACAATAATAAATGTAGGGTTAATGGATGACTAGGCAAGGGCATAAAAGTAATTGGAAATTTACAAGTGGATAACGTATTTAAGGGAAGAGGTTTTGGATTTAATGAACCGTAGCCGCCACCATTTTTCCCCACTTTTCTCTCTTTCGGTATTCAGCTCGAGCAGCAGAGCCCTCTAGGTGATTTCCTCGCCCGATTTTCCTTCAACCTAGGTACGTTTTCTTCATTCTCTCGTGTTTTAGCAGTTAGATAACTGAGGGAGTACAATGTGAGGATTTCAAGATGCTGCAGATGAGAGTAGGTTCGGGTTTTTGGGGATAAATGGAAATATGCAAGCAGTAGAGTTCCAAACTGGTTTCCTTGTTCTTCTGGTTAATTTTTGGTAAAGTTTAGTGAAGGTTTGATTGATGTTCTGTTATGAACTTAGATGAGCGAGCTTTTGAAGTAGCTTACAGCCGAGCGATTTCTAGGAGAGCCAGGTAAGTAGAGTATGCTTGTGTCTTCAGGCCTACATCACAAAACAGTAGGGTTGTGCATGCTTGAATATGTTTGTATGTCATGCATCATATTTTGAAAATCTTGCAAAAATGAATTTACATGAAATGGCATGGTAAGGAATGAACAGACTATAACAGTTGTTAAGGGAACTAATCCGCCCCTTAATCAAGAGAGAGGATGTATGACTTTGGAGGAAGTGATCCAAACCCCAATTTCACAGGGGGATCAGAACAGTTGTTAAGGGAACTAATCCGCCCCTTAATCAAGAGAGAGGATGTATGACTTTGGGAGAAGTGAAATCCGCCCCTTAATCAAGAGAGAGGATGTATGACTTTGGGAGAAGTGATCCAACTCCCAATTTCACAAAGGAATCAGATCAGAAACGAATGCATATGCAACTAAGATGAGAAAATAGAAACAGCATGTTAGGAATTTATGTTTCAGCATTCCATTTCATTATTGCTTTACTTAGCATTAGGCTAATAGATGAGTTTTGTGATGTAGGTGAAGAAGCATCTGAAGGTGTGTTCTCTGAACATGTTGAGGGTTAGGCTGTTGGGGGAGCGCTTAAATGCCACGGACTGGTGATTCTGATGAGGCGGTTAAGCTGGTGTCAGTAGATGAGGAGGTTTAGTGAACCATGATTCATTTTAAGTTTTGTTGAGTTTTCTAATAACAGAAGTAGTTTTAATGTTTTTGAATACGTTGGTGAGTCTTATCTGATAATAGGACTCTGTTGGTTTTTAACGTTAGCACTCACTGGATTTTGAGTAAATGTAAGGATTTTGTTGTTCTGAATGTTCAGTGAAGTGAATGGTTTCAGTGAAGTAAGCAAATTCCTTTCTGTAGTTAGAGTTGTGTGATATAGCAAAAGAGTAGTTGAAATGTTGCTCTGTTCTCTACCGGTAGATGTTGTCTATCGATGGAAGCTGGGTGTTTTGTCCACCGGCGGATGTTGGAGGACTGAATCATCCGACTGATGTCACCGGATGATGTAGTAGAAGTTTTGTCTTTTAAACCTATCGGATGATGTAGTAGAAATTTTGTCGTTTAGTGATCGGTGGATGTCGGGTATTAAACCTATCGGATGATGTAGTAGAAGTTTTGTCGTTTAGTGATCGGTGGATGTCGGGTATTAAACCTATCGGATGATGTAGTAGAAATTTTGTCGTTTAGTGATCGGTGGATGTCGGGTATTAAACCTATCGGATGATGTAGTAGAAGTTTTGTCTTTTAGTGATCGGTGGATGTCGGGTATTAAACCTATCGGATGATGTAGTAGAAGTTTTGTCATTTAGTGATCGGTGGATGTCGGGTATTAAACCTATCGGATGATGTAGTAGAAGTTTTGTCGTTTAGTGATCGGTGGATGTCGGGTATTAAACCTATCGGATGATGTAGTAGAAGTTTTGTCGTTTAGTGATCGGTGGATGTCGGGTATTAAACCTATCGGATGATGTAGTAGAAATTTTGTCGTTTAGTGATCGGTGGATGTCGGGTATTAAACCTATCGAGTGATCGGTGGATGTCGGGTATTAAACCTATCGGATGATGTAGTAGAAGTTTTGTCATTTAGTGATCGGTGGATGTCGGGTATTAAACCTATCGGATGATGTAGTAGAAGTTTTGTCGTTTAGTGATCGGTGGATGTCGAGTATTAAACCTATCGGATGATGTAGTAGAAATTTTGTCGTTTAGTGATCGGTGTACACAGTTTGTTCTTTCGGAAGACGTGAGTAAAAGATTTGTCGTCTTGTGATCGGCAGGAGGTTGGATGAACTGATTCATCCGGCTGACGTCATCGGTAGATGCGAGTTGCAAAACTTGTCGTTTTACGATCGGCAGAGGTTGGATGAACGATTCATCCGGCTGACGTCATCAGTGGAAACCTTCGGTTTATTTCTGCCCTTTTGTTGACTTCGTTCAGCGGATGATGTGTTTGACTTTTATTAACTTTAAGTATTTCACGCGTAAGCCTTCGTCCCTTCTGGCCGAATTCTTTTCTTAATATTTTTAACTGAATATTCGAACACTATTTTATAGTTTTGCTTAACTTCGCTTTGCTCAAAGATTTTCCGCTGCAAGTTTTTGTGTTTTTAGCAAACGTTCAAATTTGACTTTCGAGCGAAGTTTTAAATTTGATCTGAAATTTTCTAGTTATTTTCGGGTTTATGAGTAACGAACTAAGTTTAGAAAACTCGTGGCGTTACACGCATAGCTCGCACAGCCTCTCGACTGGCAACATCGCCAGAGGAAGAGTAATTGGACGAAGACGTCTTCCTCGACGAAACTCTGTTAACTGAGGACAAGCTCATCCTGCGCGACATTGAGGAGTGCCAGGCCCTCGCTTCCCGTCTCTCGGAGTGGACTCGCCCTCCGCCGTCTTCCTCTTATGTTTCTCAAACTCAGAGCATTGGCGAGTGATGCATATTGTTGCACCGAGAGTTGTGTAGCTAGGGTTTTTCTGTCATCAAGAAATGGAATTTGACTAGTTTTGTTTGCGTGAGGTAACACTGTTTCAGCAGCTGGAGATCGATTACGTAATTGGAGAGAGTAACCAAGAATTATTGCATAATTCCATTGGCCCCGCCTGTTAACTTAAAATATGTTTAAGTCTAACTATGTTTTTGATGATTGTGATTAACGTAAAATATATAAATTGATTATTGTAAGAAATGAATGATATTGATAATTACAGTTAATTGGGAATGCCCTTTTAGAAAGGGTATTATGTTTTTCTAACATTTTTTATTAAGTGTTGATAGTCAAGACTAGTAGTGCATGCATAATGTTAACCAGAAACATAAGTCGACTGCCAAAAGGAACATCGACCGTTGTCAAAGCAGATTTGAAAGTTATTTGCCAGATATATCAATCGGACAAAGCCAAGTCGACCGATGGCGGAACCAATTGAATATCGACAGATACACTAAAGACAGAAGTCGTTCGTGGAAATTATGTCGACCCAATTTTGAAGTCCACCGAAATCGATTACGACCAAAACCAAGAATGATTCGGCAACAATAAAGTCGACCGGATTTTGAAGTCTACCGAAATCAATTACGACCAAAACAAAGAATGATTCGGCAACAATAAAGTCGACCGGATTTTGAAGTCTACCGAAATCAATTACGACCAAAACCAAGAATGATTCGGCAACAATAAAGTCGACCGGATTTTGAAGTCTACCGAAATCAATTACGACCAAAACCAAGAATGATTCGGCAACAATAAAGTCGACCGGATTTTGAAGTCTACCGAAATCAATTACGACCAAAACCAAGAATGATTCGAAACATAAGTCGACTGCCAAAAGGAACATCGACCGTTGTCAAAGCAGATTTGAAAGTTATTTGCCAGATATATCAAACGGACAAAGCCAAGTCGACCGATGGCGGAACCAATTGAATATCGACAGATACACTAAAGACAGAAGTCGTTCGTGGAAATTATGTCGACCCAATTTTGAAGTCCACCGAAATCGATTACGACCAAAACCAAGAATGATTCGGCAACAATAAAGTCGACCGGATTTTGAAGTCTACCGAAATCAATTACGACCAAAACAAAGAATGATTCGGCAACAATAAAGTCGACTAGATTTTGAAGTCTACCGAAATCAATGTCGACCAAATAAAGATTTTTTCTATCAGGATAACATCATCCGAATCAAGAAGTCTTCTGCCGAAAATAATATAGACCGCAGACCACAACAGCTAGTTTTCTACGTACGGATTCTCCAACGGTCATATTTTTGGTATGGAATAAAGGAGTCTTCCGAATGTGAACTAGATTATAGACACAAGTATTAATAGACGATTGAAACTTGAGAGAACAATCTTTTGCCAATTTGAACAATTATCTCTCGAACTCTCACGAGCTTAAGTTTGTAATACTCTTCGACACTCTACACCTCTCTACATCTAAACTTGAGATTTTGCTTTTTGAGAGAGTGTAGATTTTGAGCTCTACAATTTTCAATCTTGTAAAAACTTGAAGGCAATAGATTGACGCCCGTGAAGTTCAATCCAAAGTTGTAAGGCAGTAGATCAACGCCCATAAAGTTCGATCAAGAAATCTCGTTGAGGAGAAGAAAAGGATCTTCAAGGGAGAAACCTTGAAGCGTGGACGTGGGCAAGGTTGGCCGAACCACGTAAAAATATCGGTGTCAATCTCTTTCTCTTACTCTTACATTTAAGTATTTGTTAGTAATTGCACACAAAGAGAAAAGATAAGATAAAACTAATTTACATTATTAAAACGATTAGGTTAAGAAATTTCTAATTTACCCCCCCTCCTTCCTAGACAATCACGATCCTACAATTGGTATCAGAGTGAGGTTGAATATCGTCATATTTGTGAGTTAAAAAAAATATTGTGATACATTTACAATGGCATTTACAATGGCATTCAACACAAACACTTCACACGTAGAGGGTCAATCCACTTCTAGGTCACCTCTTTTTTATGGTAATGACTATGTATATTGGAAAGCTAGGATGAGAATGTTTATTCAAGCAATGGACTATGAATTATGGAGTATTATTGAAAATTGTCCATTTAAAGCTATGAAAACCAAAAATGGTGTAAGTGTTTCAAAGCCGGTAAATGAATTAGATGTTTCTAATAAACGTAATCTAAGTTTAAATGTCAAAGCAATAAACACCTTGTATTATGCCTTAAATAGAGATGAATTTAATAGGGCACAAGGGTGTGATAGTGCATTTGAGATTTGGCGTTTACTTCAAATAACTCATGAAGGAACAAATCAAGTAAAGGAAAGTAAAATGAGTATGTTGGTGTATGAATATGAATTATTCTCTATAGGAAAATGATGAATCTATTAGTTCAATGTTTATTCGTTTTACTAACATTACTAATAATTTGAAAGTACTTGGTAGAACGTATCCAAATGAAGAATTGGTAAGAAAGATTCTTAGATGTATACCAAGAGGATGACAACCCAAGGTGACAGTTATTCAAGAAGCTAGGGATCTCACAGTCCTCAAGCTGGAAGAACTTATTGGCTCTCTCATGACGCATGAGATAACAATAAGAGCCAATGAGAAGGAAGATCTCAAAGAAAAGGAAGTCTCCAAGAGAAAATACATTGCCCTCAAGGACTCATCAAGCAAACCCGAAGAGTCTGAATAGGAAGAGGATGATGAGGAGATTGCATTTATAACGAGAAAATTCAGCAAATTTGTAACGCCCCGAAAACCCACCCGGGTTCCCGGTGCGCACAGGGACTGCTCTGATATCATAACTGTAACGCCCCGAGTCACCATGACCCGGTTCGCTACCGGGACTACTCTGGGCTAAACGACCCCTTTGACTACTATCTCATCCACTTAACTACTAACGCAAGGAATCCATTTTAATTAAACGGACGCAGCAGAATTTGAAGCTAAGTCTCCCGAAGACTTCACTCGTGCCATACCTGGTTTCATTAACTCACTAAGCCCTCCTAATCCCATTCGCTTAAACTTCCAACACTAGAAATACTTTCAAATAAAACTCACGAAGCCGAATTAAAACTAACCTCCCGAAGCTCTCTTATGTCTTACCTAGCTACCTAGACTCACTAATTTCTCTTAATCCTAACCGTTAAGCACCATGACATCCTCCCCGAAAATTTTGACAGAGTAACGCCTGAAAATGGCGCCCCCAAAATGCTAGGTACCTGCAAATGAATCAAATCCTCAGCCAGATCCAGAATACTCCTACTCAACTATCCAGCATACGAAATCTCCAAATAGCAGTAAAGAGGGAAACTAAAATACTAACATCCATAAGTGAAGAAAATCCACAGTATAGGGCGACACATCACCCTTAACTATGACTATATACAACAAATACAAATACCCCCACAAAAGACAAAATCCTACTCCCTATCAACACTGAGCCGCGGCTCCTCCTGGATTGGGTCGCCCTAACACTGTCATTAATCGGGGCCCTGGTCGCACTGTTGACTTAAATGATGCTTAAGTCTAACTAAGTTTTTTATGATGTATTTGAATGTTAAGTATGTAATTTGATTGTGTTTATTAAATGAGAATATTGAATTATGCATGTGATTTAATCTGTTGGAAATGCCCTTGGATAGGGTATTTTAGTTTTCTAACAATTGTGGTTGAGTGTACAAGGCTAAATAGTTTAACAGGGCTGAAAACAAATAAAATCAATGTACATCCACCAGTGATGAAGAAAAGAAGACATCATCCGATAGGAAAACGACAAAAAGTGAAGTCGCTCAAAGACTACTTCATTTGATAGCAGAACGACAAAATCAAAGTCGTTCGAAGAGCTACATTATCCAATCGCAAAACGACGAAAGCGGAGTCGTTCAAAAAGCTATATCATCCGCCAGCTAAACGACAAAAATGAAGTCGTTCAAAGAACATCATCCGATGGCGTTCAAAGATTTATCATCCAATTGCTAAACGATAAAATGATTCATCATCCGATGGCATTTAAAGCAACATCATCCGATGGTGTTTAAAGCAACATCATCTGATAGCCTTTTAAAGCAATATCATCCTGATGGCGTTTAAAGCAACATCATCCGATAGCCTTTTAAAGCTGCATCATCCGATACCGGTTCAACATTTTAAAGCTGCATCATCCGATACCGGTTCAACATTTTAGAGTTGCATCATCCGATGGCATTTCAAGGTGCTTCTGCCGATAGTATTTTAAAGTCTTCCACCGATGATCTTCCGCCAGAATTCAAAATAACCGCGAAACTACAGTGACGTCGTCCAAAGCCTTAACTCCAGACCATTAATGGTCGACGAGCGAAAGCGACTCCAGAACGCAACGGCTAGCTGTCTAAGTACGGAAGCTTCTCCAACGGTAAAATATTTCCTTATCCAGTATGAAGCATTAAATGAAGATAGCTGATTAGCAGATAGAGTATTTAAGCATAGAAGATAGCTCGAAGAGACAACTTTTAGCAAAAATCATTCATGAGCCCTAACGAGCGATATACTTCATACTCTGTATTTTTTCTTCTACACCTCTTGATTTTAACTTGAGAATTAATCCTTATGAGAGGGTAGTTCGTGCTTGAAATTTACAAACTCAAAAATCTGTATAAGGCAGTGGATTGTCGCCCGGGAAAAACAATCCAGAATTGTAAAAGGCAGTAGATCGGAGCCCGGAATTTCGATTTGTTTCTTCTTGTGAGGAGAAGGTTAAGAATCTTCAAGGGGGAAACCTTGAAGCGTGGATGTAGGCAGTTTTTGGCTGAACCACGTAAAAACACTGGTGTCAATTTCTCTTACTCTCTCTTTTATATTTGCTCTTGTTTTGTTTGCTGTTAGTTTAAGAAAATTAAAAAGGTCTAATTCACCCCCCTCTTAGACAATCTCGATCCTACACGCACGTCACCAACTGTCAACTAACCCTGGTCAGGCTCTCAGTACTCACCCTCCTGCTCAGCACTACCTACACCACAGAACCCACTATAAGCTCAAAGCTCAGAAAATAGAGTGCTAGAATATAAGCATGAAGTATGAAAACTGATTATGCAATCCTAACACATGCACGTCTCTACACACGTTGTCATCACCTCACCGCATCGCATCTCACCGAGGTTTGGAATGCAACTGCACCGGGCAGTCGGTCTGTACACCGCACTGTTTACCGGCACATCGCCGCCGCCTTGGTTCCTCCAGGAACAGGGCCCACAAGTCACATTCCAGCCACTATCTCGACTCAAAGTGCAACCACCCGGGACAGTTGGTCGATACACCGTGCTGCCATCGGCACGTTGCTACCACTCCAGCTACCCCCAGAAGCGGGGCCCACAAGTTACACTCCAGCCACTGTCTCGACTCGAAGTGCAACCACCCGGGACAATCGGTCGATACGCTGCACTACCATCGGCACGTCGCCACCGCTCCAGCAAGGCCCCAAGGGCCCACAAGTCACACTCGAGCTCACTGTCGCCTGTCCACGCCGTACCTCACATCCACTACTCTCCCGAGCTTAAAAACATGCTTCAAATGTTTTTGGTTGCCAAGCGATACAGCCAAGAAGAAGGGATAGATTTTGAGGAAACCTTTGCTCCAGTAGCTCGCTTAGAGTCAATTAAGATGCTCTTAGCCTATACTTGCTTCAAGCACTTCACACTCTTTTACATGGATGTAAAGAGTGCGTTTCTAAATGGATATATCATGGAAGAAGTTTATGTAGAGCAACCCATTGGTTTCAAAGCTTATGAAAAGCTTGATCATGTGTTCAAGCTCAAGAAAGCTCTCTATGGAGTTAAGCAAGTTCCTAGAGCTTGGTATGATAGGTTGAAAAATTTCCTTGAGGAAATGAAGTTGAAAAAGGGTAAAACCGATTCAACTCTATTTACCATACAAAAGGACAAAGACATACTCATTGTGCAGATCTATATCGATAATATTATATTGGTTCAACGTATGTCTCACTGTGTGAAGAATTGTCCTCCCTAATGCAAAGTGAATTTGAGATGAGTATGATGAGAGAGTTAAAATTCTTCCTAGGTTTTCATATTAGTCAAAATCTAAATGGTATTTTCTTATGTCAAGAAAAATATATTAAAGAGCTCTTAAAGAGATATGGACTGAGTTCTTCTAAGCCAGCTAGAACCCCAATGAGCACCACTACAAAATTGGACAAAGATGAAAATGGGTTAAGTGTAGATATTAAGAAATATCGAGGAATGATTGGTTCACTTCTATACTCAACTGCTAGTAGGCCTGATATTCTGTTTAGTGTGTGCTTATGTGCTAGATTTCAAGCCTCTCCTAAAGAATCTCACTTAAATGCAGTTAAAAGAATATTCAGATACCTAAGTGGAACTTATGATTTAGTATTGTGGTATCCAAAAGGTACATCATTCGATCTTGTAGGATATTCTAATTCTGACTACGCTTGATGTTTTGTAGATAGGAAGAGCACTAGTGGAACGTGCCAATTCTTAGGAGAATCACTTGTCTCTTGGTACTCCAAAAAGCAAAATTTTGTGGCACTTTCAACAGCTGAAAGTGAATACATTGTTGTCGGTAGTTGTTGTGCATAAATGCTTTGAATGAAACAAACTCTAGAATACTATAATCTGCTCTATGATAGGATTCCAATTAGATGTGATAATACAAGTGTCATAAACATCTGAAAAAACCCTATCTAACATTCTAGGACCAAACACAGAGATTAAATATCACTTCATTCGAGATCACGTCCAAAAAGGTGATATCAATTTGGAATTCGTAAACTCATCCAATTAATTAGCTGATATCTTCACAAAACCTTTAGATGAGAAGAATTTTAATATATTCGAATTCGTTTAGGTATTATTAGGAGTGAAAAACCTTAAACGGTCGATATCATGTGTTCATAAAAACTTATATCTCTCTGGAATGAACGGTTAAAAAAATTGAGGTATTCTAAAGTATATCGACCGCATCAATATATGAAGCGGACAATATGGGAAACGGTCGATATACGCATCGGACAATATCTGTTCATAAATCCTTTAAATTAGCTTTCAGATTACAGAAACCCTACTTATCTTCCAGAGCGCGAAAATCTTTCAAAAGCCTTTCATCTTCTCCTGTCTCTCTGACGATTATTTCACTCGTCTCCAGTCACCTCTTTATCTCTGCTCGATAAATGGCATCCTCTTCCAACGCCAGATTAACTTTTTCAAGGAAGAAGTAAAAAAGTGCAGATCAAATGGAGTTTCCACCTATAGTGCAACCTCCGTCTCTTCAATGGCCTTTTCCTCAATTTCTCAATGAGACTGCATTTAAAAGGTACTATGAAGATTTTTGAAGAGAAGCCTCTCATTAGAAGTAGAGGAGTTATGTTTAAGGACCTTTATGGTTTGCATCTGGAGAAGTCTCTCTAGGAAATGGGGTTATTAGGTCTGTTTGAACTAGGGACTTCTTACTACGAAACCTCAATTAAGATGTTTTATGTAAATCTAGAACACTCCTCTACCCCTTGTTATCCGCAGCTATGTGTATGGAAGGCACATCGAGCTGACTCAAAAAAAGATTCATGAACTGCTCAATTGTGAGTTTCTAAATAATATGTCCAAATATTTTGAGATTTCCAAGGATCCTCCCTACGTTGGAAAACCAGAGAAATTTGCTTTAACCAAAGATATTTCCAAGGATCCAACAACACTTCCTTGAGGCTTAGGGGCTAGGATTTGAACATTAGGGCCAGAGTATTCTATCAGATGATCAACTACAACATACTTCCACGAGATGGCCATCGTGACCACGTCAGTGATATGGATCTTTTTATCCTTTACAGGTTCTTCCGTAAAGAACCATTTCACATTGGGAGCATAATTCTGAAACGGATGCTCCAAGTTGTCAAAACAGCCTTTAAATCTCTTTCATATAATCTTCTCTTAATTAAGATCTTCCATAGATTTGGTGTTCAATTTTCGGCTGAAGGTGAGCCAATTTTGTTCAAGAACACTGATCATTTTTCTGCTTCTACCTTGCTGAGAATGGGTATTGGAAGAAATAAGCAAGGTGTTTTGTATGACAAAGAAACTCGGGGAGGTGCTTCAAGAAGCCATGCCTCTTAGGCTATTCCTGAATGTCGAAAGAGGCGAAGAGTGCTATTGGATGAGGAAGAAGAGTCTGATCATCAGGAAGAGTCTTATATTCCTTCTTTTGATCCTCCTCAGATTCAAGGGTCTCACATTTTAGCTCTTCCAACTTGCTCGGACTTTCTCCCAACAGCTACCGAGGGCTTTCATGATCAAAATTTCCTACTTGACCCTCTGAAAGTTCAAGCCACTGCACTTCCACATCCCTTCTTTCCAATTCCCGCTCCTTCGCCAACACCGGCTCCTGACTTATTAGCTCGTGTTTCTCCTAGAACTCAAGGTAGTCCCAATCCTCCTGTGAGGAATTTTGTTTCTGAGGAACAATATCATGAACTTAGGGCGTGTATAGAAAGCCTTGGGACAAGCCATCGAATCCTTTCAGTCTCTTTATATCGCCCAATAAGATCACTTTGAAGCTTTCCTTCTGTCAAGACAAGAACACTTTGAAGCCTCTTGCATCTCACAGATTCGTCAACTTGAAGTCACCACCCTCTCTCGGTATGATCATGTCACATCTGCTATTCACGGAAATCACAATCGTATTGATCAAGTGGAAAAGGAACAAAGTAAAGCTATTGACGATGTCACCTCTTCCATTAGATTCAATACAAGTCATTTGGTAGATCAAATGCGACGGGAGTCTGACAAGGTCATCACTCACATTGGATATCTTAGCACACATTTGGCTAGCAGTGATAGTGAGCCCACTCCTGTGGATGAGGGTTTGGACGAAGGTGGTAAGGATCATGAGGAAGTTCGTCCAGCTTCTCCAGCTGCTTCTTTGGGTGATGATCCTTTGGCTGCCTCTCACAATGATGTTAGAGATGTTGTTGCTCAAGTTGTTGTTGTTTGTGAGGACGAGCCATTCATTGATCTAGCTGATGGTGTTGTTGGTTCTGATGATATTGTCATGACTAAACCTGTTGATGTGCGAGAGCCTTCTGCTGGTGTCCAAATGGCAGATGCAGGGGATGCAGGGGATACAAATGATGGAGAAAGGATTCCGCCAGTCTCTCCTATTGCCACTGTTTTTGAAGAAGAAACGGCCGATGAGGATCAAGATGAACCTATGTTCAGATGTGCGAGGGATTTCTATGCACGTATGAACTAGGATGCTGCTTCTTCTGATGTATAATCAATTCCTTCATTATGCGCTATGTCTCGGTTAGATAGTTTTACACCTTAGGACTATCTTAGGCTTAGTTTAGCGCTTTGTATTTTTATCCTTATTTATCCCTCACACTTGTATATATTACACTGCTTGTTTATATTTTTTTGATAATGTCAAAGGGGGAGAAAAGTATACTGCATGATTGAATGCATAGAGTATGGGAGAGTATATATATATATTGTTAATTGAAAAGAAAAATAGCATGGGGAAGTATATGTTTAATCATTTTATATTTGTCATCATCAAAAAGAGGAGATTGTTAACTTAAAATATGTTTAAATCTAACTATGTTTTTTATTATTGTGATTAGCGTAAAATATATAAATTGATGATTGTAAGAAATGAATGATATTGATAATTGCAATTAATTGGGAATGCCTTTTTAGAAAGGGTATTATGTTTTTCTAACATTTTTTATTAAGTGTTGATAGTCAAGACTAGTACTGCATGCATAATGTTAACCAGACACATAAGTCGTCTGCCAAAAGGAACATTGACCGTTGTCAAGCAGATTTGAAAGTCATCTGCCAAATATATCAATCGGAAAAAGCAAAGTCGACCGATGGCTGAACCAGTTGAATATCGACAGATACACTAAAGCCAGAAGTCGTTCGTGGAAATTATGTCAACCGAATTTTGAAGTCTACCGAAATCAATTACGACCAAAACCAAGAATGATTTGACAACAATAAAGTCGACCGGATTTTGAAGTCTACCAAAATCAATTACGACCAAATCCAAGAATGATTCAGCAACAATAAAGTCGACCAAATTTTGAAGTTTACCAAAATCAATGTCGACCAAATAAGGATTTCGTCTACCAAGATAACATCATTCGAATCAGGAAGTCTTCTGCCGAAAGTTATATAGACCGCAGACCACAACGGCTAGTTTTCTACGTACAGATTTTCCAACAGTCATATTTTTGGTACAGAATCAAGGAGTCTTCCGAATGTGAAGCAGATTACAGACACAAGTATTAATAGGCGATTGAAGCTTGGGAGAACAACTTTTTTTCCAATTTGAACAATTCTCTCTTAACTCTCACGAGCTTAAGTTTGTATTACTCTTTGACACTCTATGCCTCTCTATATCTAAACTTGAGATTTTTCTTTTTGAGATAGTGTAGTTTTTGAGCTCTACAATTTTCAATCTTGTAAAAACTTGAAGGCAGTGGATTGACGCCCGTGAAGTTCAATCCAAAGTTGTAAGGCAGTAGATCGACGCCCGTGAAGTTCGATCAAGAAATCTCATTGAGGAGAAGAAAAGGATCTTTAAGAGGAAAACCTTGAAGCGTAGACGTAGGCAAGGTTGGCCAAACCACATAAAAATATCGGTGTCAATCTCTTTCTCTTACTCTTACTTTTAAGTGTTTGTTAGTAATTGCACATAAAGAGAAAAGATAAGATAAAACTAATTTGCATTGTTAAAACGATTAGGCTAAGAAATTTCTAATTCACACCCCCCCCCCCCCCCCTCCTCTCCTCTTAGACAATCACGATCCTAATTCTTTTCACGTGAAGAATGTTGTATTTCACGTAGGCTAATTTGAGAAAGAAATTGAATTATTTTCCTATTTCTGAAAATCGTAAATTTATCTCGTTCTTTTTATACTTCATTTCTAACTACTTGGATCATGCAAGTGAACAACTTAATTTTTGGAGTGTTTTTCTATGCTAAAGTACAAAACTGTGTAATTTGGGAAGAGAGGAAGAGGGAAGATCGAAGAGGGAAATGGAAAGAATGATATTTTGGGATTTTAGTAAGGCACGTGTAAAATTTAACGGGAAATTTAATGAGAGGGTTTGAATAGCAAACGGCATATACGATAGGGTTTGATTGGGTACAAAAAAATGTTAGGGATCAAATGACCAATGACCCCATACGTTAGGGTCTGAATTGGACATTTTCCTTTTCTGTTTGATATGTTCTTTTGCAGTTTTATCGTAATTGAGTATTTTAATGTTCATCAATAAATTTATATTATTTTTCCTTTCATCCTTTTTGGTGCATTTACCTAGTTGTTTAGTTTAAATTTGATTATAATTTGTTTCAGACCTAAATATCTAAAGAGTCTTCTTGCTATTCGCCTTGTAGACCTTGGTTACAAAAAGTTTTCTCGAAGAAAACGAGGTCGTCATCTGGTCGATTTGATTTTATTTATCGATGCCATGGAAGAGGCCTCCATGATAGGCTGCATAGCTGGGCTACCAAGAGGAAATGCAATACGCACAGGAGAGCCCAAGCCCAATACGGAGAGCAGGCTGTCGACGTGTCCATACCGTTAGGAAGAAAAGCCGATATAGCCAGCAGCTAGGGGTGTGAGGAAAGGTGGTTGAATTGTCTGTTTTACTATTTTTCTCTGTAAACGTTTTCTAGATATTATAGAAGAGAATCTTTCCTCGACTGCTAGTGTTTCCACAACAGTTGTATCAGAGCAGCTACGATCAGAGATGGCAGAGACAAGAGCAAAGTCATATGAGGAAATCATGAAGAAACTTACCGGGGGATGGGGTTGGTACCGGGGGATGGGGCAGAGATGGCAGAGACAAGAGCAAAGTCATATGAGGAAATCATGAAGAAACTTACCGGGGGATGGGGGTGGTACCAGGAGTTGCAAAAGGCGGTCATAGAGATTACCTCTTAGCTAGCTGCCTCAGATCAAAACTTCCAGGAACTGCAAGCAAAACATGAGTGTTTGGATCAATCCTTCAAAACCTATATGCAAGATTCAACCGTAAAACACGATGTCATGTTGTCTTTACTGACCAAAATTGCTCAAAGCAAACCAGAGCTGGGGCAGAAACAACCAATGGTGACCGATCCTTGGCAGAAGCCACAGGTAAAGGGAGATTCTCATTTACCGTCTTCAAGCACCCCAGTACATAGTGACTCAAATCTACCCCCTACCAAAACAATCCAGCTCCCCTAACTCAACAACAGAATCCACCGACTCGGTTGCCATTCTACACACCAGCACCTGTAGAACATCCACGTTACGAGCATCAACTACTAAGGGTGGGCAAAAACGGACCAAAACCGGTGGACCAGATTGGACCATCGGTTCGGTCTGGTTCTTGGGCGGTTCTTTGAGCTATGGCACCGGTCCCCGGTTCCCAGACCCATGGGACCGTGGACCGCGGTCCGGTGACCGGTTTTGTTTATCACAGAACCGGGAACCGAGGGAATACTGACCCATCAGTCGGCCCCGTAGAAACCGGTAGAAATCGATTCTACCTCTCTAGAAAAAAAAAAAAAAACTCAGTTGGCTAATTTCTCTGTATTTCATCATGCTTCATGTCCAGCATTCCCTAACTATTCACCCGTAAAGAAACGAATATTGAGGAATGGTTTATTGATCTAAAAATGAAGGTGGAAAAAAGCAAAAGAATGGTATTTCCAGTTCAGCATCATGCATCAAATGCGTGGGGACATACCTCGAGTGAATAAAGATTTTTCAAATTCCAAAACAGCATTCAGAAACCCAGATGAAGCCGGAGAATTTCCTGTCGCACAAAATCACGCATAAGAAAAACCCATCAAACACTCAATCCATAATCCACCGGAAACATATTTTTCATTTTGCAATTTTAACAATAATTAATTAATTAATTAAAAAAAATTCGGGAGGAACGGGTATCAAACCGGGAACCGGACCAAAAATTTGGTTCGATCCCGGTTCCAGTTCTAGGACCTAAAATCTCGAAATGTCTGGTTCGGTCTGATTCTAAACAAGAACCGAGACCGGACCGGACCTTGCCCACCCCTATCAGCTACTGAGATTACAGAAGCACGAGCTCCCCTATTTCACAGGAGACAATCCCCAGGAGTGGGTACAGAAGGCGGATAGGTACTTCGACCTACACCGAACAGCCGAGAACCAAAAATTGGAAATGGCAGAACTCTTCTTGCAAGAGAAAGCGGATGTGTGGTATCATGGGTGGGTAGTAACGAGACCCGGGGTTACCTAGAGGCAGTATACAGCAGCTCTATGCAAGCATTTTTTAGCCAACCCGGGAGAAGATATACTAGAGTCGCTTAGTAAGGTCACCCAGACAGGGACCGTTTCCGAATACTTAAAGAAGTTTGAGGAGTTAAAAGCTCAAGCACAACAACGATTACCAGAAATGATTGAGTCCTTCTGGATTGCAGGATTCACCAGCAGATTGAAAGAAGAAATAAGGGCGATGGTCAAAATCGCCCGATCAGCGACTCTGGAACAAGCAATAAAGGTAGCCGCCCTTCAAGAGACCGCGCTTGGGGTACTGAACAAGGGGTTGAAATCAGCTCGTCAACCATCACACTCTAAGTGGACAAATTTCCCTAGGGCAACTCCGGCGAACACTCTACACAATGATGTCGATAATACAAAGCCGCCCTACAAGATGCAAAAAATATCGCAGTCTGAACTCCAACTTAAACGAAAACTGGGTCTCTGTTTTAAGTGTGATGAAAAATACTTTGCTGGGCATGTTTGCAAAAACCAGGCACTAAACGTTCTCATCATTGATCCAATCGAGGATGAGAACGAAAACTCTTCTGGTGACGAAGACCTGAATAGCACCCAAGAAACCACACCCTTGGAAGTCTCTCTTCATTCCCTCACTGGCCAGACAACCAATTCTACAGTGAGAATTTCCGGGCAACTAGGTTATCAACGAATTTCAATTCTCATTGACAGTGGAAGCACTAATAGTTTTATTGACGAAAGGCTGGCAGCTCATTTTCGGTTATCACCGATATCCGGGAAGACAGCCAATGTTTTGGTGGCCAACGGCGAGAAGCTGGTGAGTAAGGAACTGACGAACCCGGTGACTTGGAAGATGTTGGGCCTCCCTTTTACATATCCGCTGAGAACTCTGCGATTTGGAGGAAGCGACTTGATATTGGGTATAGACTAGATCTTCGCCCACAGCCCAGTAACCTTTGATCCACCTCGTAAGCAATTGCTGATCCAATATGAGGGAAGCTCACTAATCATACCCTATGCCAGCTCCATGGACAACAGCAAATTATCCAGCCCGAAAAGCACTTCGAACCTGCTTGAAGAAGCAACCCGGTGGATTTATCGCCCAACTAAGAATGAAGGAGACAGAACCCGAACAACAGGGGCCAGAATGCGCTACAGCAACTGTCCAAGATTTCTCGGATGTCTTTGCCCAGCTGACGGGTTTGCCACTAGAGAGAAGTCACGATCATCGAATTCCACTTCAGCCAAATGCAAAGCCCTTCCGCATTGCGCCATACCGATGTCCATTCCACAAAAAATAGAGATAGAGAAACTGGTGCAGGAGATGTTGACGGAGGGCGTAATCGTTCCAAGTAATAGCTCATTCGCATCGCCGGTGCTTTTAGTAAAGAAAAAAGATGGGCAGTGAAGGTTCTGCATCGATTACAGACAGCTGAACGCTCTGACCTGTTAAAGACAAGTTTTCGATGCCCATAATAGATAGTTGCTGGATGAGCTTCATGGTTCGTCGGTTTTCTCCAAAATTGATTTTCGAGCTGGGTACCATCAGATCCGTGTGAAGGAAGAGGATTGTCATAAGACGGCGTTCAAAACACTTCAAGGGCTATACGAGTTCAGAGTAATGCCTTCTAGGTCTCACGAATGCACCGGCCACATTCCAGGCGCTCATGAACACCAATTTTCAGCCGTATTTGAGAAAATTCGTCCTGGTTTTCTTCGACGATATACTAGTTTACAGCCCTACAGTGGAGACCCATTGCCAACATCTGAAAATAGTATTAGGCCTGTTGCAAAGCCATAAATTAGTAGCCAAAGAATCGAAGTGCACTTTTGGCCAAGAAGAAGTTGGCTATCTAGGCCATATCATCTCCGTCAAGGGGGTCAAGGCCGATCCAACCAAAATTGCCGCAATGGTAAATTGGCCATCACCCACCAACATCAAGCAGCTGCAGGGATTCTTGGGTCTAACAGACTACTATTAGAAATTCATTCGCAGCTACGGTATAATGACGAAGCCACTCACAACACTACTAAAGAAAAACGCTTTTGTCTGGGACTCGGTAGTAGAGGAAGCCTTCAAGACCCTCAAAACCGCCATGAGTGAGCCCCCAGTTCTGACTTTGCCGGATTTCTCGCAACCTTTCGTTATTCAAACTGATGCCTGTCAAGGAGGAATGGGAGCCGTGTTGATACAGAATCGATAGGTTATAGCGTACATGAGCAAGCCGTTTACTACGAAAAACATGGGGCTGTTGATTTATGAGAAAGAACTGCTTGCTCTAGTCTCCGCGGTTCAACTTTGGCGGCACTACTTGGAAGGCAACAAATTCATCATCAAACAAACCACCAATCCCTGAAATATCTGCTGGAACAACGCATCACCACTCCGCTGCAACAAAAATGGTTGTCCAAGCTGTTGGGATTAGACTACCAGATAGAATACAGGCAAGGGAAGCACAATGTAGAGGCAGATGCTCTCTCCTGAGCTCCATCTCTTCCGCCACTGGCTGGCCCACAATGCCAAACTCTCACCTTAAATACCCCACAGTGGATGCAGGAGGTCATCTCCAGCTACGAAGGAGATGCGTGGGCAGCAGATCTGATCACCAAGTTGTCGGTGGACCCTTCCCAGGACCCTTCTTTCTCTTTTTCTAATGGCTTGATTCGCTGTAAGGGCAAATTGGTTTTGGGGCAGGGAAACGCCATCAGAACCAATGTACTCAAGACTTTACATGATTCAGCTGAAGGTGGACACTCCGGCATTCAGGCAACACTCCATCGACCCAAGTCCTTGTTCTGGTGGCCAGGGCTTACTACAAACGTTCAAGCGTACGTCAAAATCTGTGATACTTGCCAGCGGTGCAAACATGAACATGTGTCGTATCCCAGACTTCTCCAACCACTGCCGATTCCCCAACATCCTTGGACTCACATCGCCATGAATTTCATCGAGGGTCTGCCAAGCTCCCTTCAATCCAATTGCATTCTGGTGGTGGTGGATCTCTTTACAAAATACGCTCATTTTTTGGCTCTTCGACATCCATTCACAGCTGTCCAGGTAACCAATTCATTTCTAGACAATATTTTTAAGCTACATGGGATTCCCCAGTCGATGGTCTTCAACAGGGATCCGATTTTTCTCTCCACTTTCTGGCAATCTGTTTTTTCTTCCCTGGGAGCAGAGCTGGATACTTCCACAACCTATCACCCAGAATCCGATGGTCAAACAGAGAGACTGAATCAATGTCTGGAGATGTATCTACGCTGTATGACCTTTCGGAAACCTTCCGCTTGGCGGCAGTGGCTTCCCTTAGCTGAATGGTGGTACAACACCACAGTTCAATCGGACATCAAAATGACACCCTTCGAAGCTCTTTATGGGCAGCCACCACCCCGATTAGCTTTGGGCCCATACCTGCAATCTACATCCGCCGCCGTCGATGGTTACCTTCGAGACCACCAAGCTGATGGATAACTTGCTAAAGGAAAACATCTCCCAAGCTCAAAACCGGATGAAACTTTATGCCAATCGCCACAGAACCAAACAGAGTTTTCAACCTGCGAACTGGGTCTATCTCAAGCTTCAGCCATATCGACAACAGTCCGTGGTTGCCAAGCCGACGCACAAGCTCGCTCCGAAATATTTTGGTCCTTTCCAGATTCTATCTCAGATCGGACAGGTCGCCTATAAGTTGGCATTACCAGCTGGAGCGCGTATTCATCCTGTCTTTCACGTCTCCTTGTTAAAGAAAACAATTGGCAACCAAAGTGGTCAAGTGCTGTAATTTTCCTGTCACTCAATGGCTGATTCAATGGTAGGAGCGCCCGGTTTCAGACGCTACGTGGGTGGACTCTGACGTTATTACAGCTCGTTATCCAGATATTCGACCTTGGGGACAAAGTCCGTCTGAGGGGGAGGACTATCATGGAAGAGGCCTTCATGATGGGCTGCATAGCTGGACTACCAAGAAGAAACGCAGTACGCACAAGAAAGCCCAAGCCCAATACAGAGAGCAGACTGTTGACGTGTCCATACCGTTAGAAAGAGAAGTCGATATAGCCAACAGCTAGGGGTGTGAGAAAAGGGTGGTTGAATTATCTATTTTACTATTTTTCTCTTTCATCTTTTCTCTCTAAACATTTTCTAGATATTATAGAAGAGAATCTTTACTCGATTACTAGTGTTTCCACAACAATCAACTTAATTGTCATCTAATGAATCTTACTGCTATAGGAAAAGATTGTTGACCTCTTTTCTGGATTTGATTTTACTTGTTCACTTTTGTTTATGTAATGAATCTTGCTACTACAAGTAAAATTTCAAATGTTTATTTAACATGAAATGCGTGATATAGTGTTCTTTGCTTTTTCCAAGATCTTTCCAAAACAATTTTTCTTGTCACTAGGTTTGTTTTCTCGGGATTTGGATAGTTACACTAACATTTATGTAATAAGTTTTTCTTTATATAATTACTTCGAAGTTGCACCTTTTTTCTGGAACTTTCAAAATTGTTTTTTGATTAGAATGATTCCTCTTTTATTTGATGCTCTATTAATCCCGGAGAAAGTATTATATTAAAAAATTTGAAACATCCATAATGTAGTTTTTAGATTTTTCTTCCATTTTCATTAGACATTTAATTACACGGCGTTTATCTTATAAATTTGTACTATTTTTTGGTGCATTTGTACGTCATTGAGTGAACATAAACCATCAGTGCCCTGACCGCATTCCACATTGCATCCCTGTATACTTTGTCCCGAAAATGGTTTTTGAAATTCGCATACATATGCCGGAGGCAGAAGCGGTGTTCAGCATGTTCGAATTGTTCTCGAACAGCTCTCTGTAACTCCTGATATTTGCACGAACAACAGCGTCAATAAAACAATATTACACCCACAACGTCAAAAAATTTGAAATAACATATAGAAATGCATCGTACCTTTTGTCGATCTGAAACAAGTGTCCAACTGCGACAGATTCAGTGTTGAGGTCTTGCTTTAAAATTTGCAAAAACCATGTCCATGAGTCCGCACACTCAGATTCGATGTTAGCAACAGCAACATGGTAGATTCCATCGTTTCTGTCAGTACTGACGGCTGTGAGTAGTTGGCTGGCACACGACCCCTTTAGATGACAGCCATCCAAGCAGATAACAGGTCTCCCGTACTCCAGCAACCCAGTCTTGCAAGCAGTCATGCACATATAGAATCTTTGGAATCCCAATTGATTAGAGCCCACTGGGTTTCCATAAATTTTTACTGTACTGCCCGAATTTGATCTGAATATTTCGGCTGCGTACGACCACAGTTGCCTGTACTGTTCGTCGCACTTCCCTTCGTTGAAGGTTCGAGCTATGCTTCTTGCTCTTGTGGCAAGATTGGGTGAAATGTCAACGGTGAAGTCATTCCTCACTGTCTCGATAATAGATGAGATGTCCCAGGTAGGGTGACTTTTGAACCTGTCCAGGTAATGTTTCGCCATCCATTTTGCTGAAGCGTATCAACTTTCAACTTTCCTCGGACAGCAGTAGAGTCGATCAATTTCTTTATTTGAAACGTTCGCTCACTTTGCATCAACGAAGCATGTATTTGCCACCTGCATCCATCTCCACATTTAGCCGTCAGTCGACTTCTTTCACTTTTAGTGAATTTAATATTATAACCGTTTTCCAAAGAATACTTGTGTATTTCGTCTTTAAGTTCCTCTAAATAACCATATTGTCTACTTGCATGAAATCTCATTGAGATTTGTTCTCTTACCGGTCTGCTTTCCACCTCCTCGTCATCTGAGCCGACCGGTGTTCGAAGCTCATCGTCCAGCATTTTGGAGGTCGAATATTCGAATATTTCTTTATTTGCATCTGGGTGATCGAATGCTCGCACATCACCATATGCAGGCATGTCGTCCGCACACCAATACATTTCTGCATCATCAGTTGATCTCTCGTCCGAATCAATCGATCTACTTGAATCGGAATCTATTTTCATCGCTAATAAAAAAAATGTTAAAAAAATTAATAAAATATCGCCAAAGAGAATAAGTAAAATGGAGCAAAATATTAAATCATTACAAAACGGGTAATTAAAATGTCCATATTAAGATAAATTTCATAAAAAAAAAAAAAAAAAAAAGACTACATACCTAAAAGGTGAACGCGGAGTAATATCGCCTGAGAGTAAATGGAGCAAAATATTAAATCATTAAAAAACAGAAAATTAAAATGTCCATATTATTTTAAATTTTGGAAGTAAATGATAAAAATAAAAACTTCATACCTAGCCGTTGAACGCCGAAAGTATCGTCGAAAAGAATGAATTAATAAAGAGAGTTATTTGGAAAGTTTTTGGTGTGAGTTGATGAAGGGGGAGGGGGGATTTAAATAGGGATATGTAGACCGGCCGGTCCAGTTGGACCGGCCAGCCTCCATATAATAAGCCAAAACCCATGACTAAGTCACGGGTTTTGGAATTTTCCTCGGAGGCCGGCTGGTTCAATTGAACCGGCCGGCCTCTGCAGAAAAGAACAAAAACCCGTGACTTAGTCACGGGTTTCCTCTGTTTATACAGGCAGCCGGCCGGTCCTGAAGTTGGACTGGCCGGCCTCCTCCTTGCGGCCACTGGCCAGTCCAGACTAAAAGGTTTATTTTGTCTATTTTTGAAACTTGGAGGTTTTTTACGATGAATAATACTTGTTAAGGTTTTTTTTTTAAAAAAAAAACCCTTTGTGAAATCATAAATTTCTCTCGTTCTTTTTATGCTTCATTTCTAACTACTTGAATCATGAAAGTGAACCACTTAATTTTTGGAGTGGTTTGCCTATGCTAGATACAAAACTGTGTATTTTGGGAAAGAGTGGAAGAGGGAAGAGGAAAGAAATATTTTAGAGTTTTAGCAGAGCACGTGTAAAATTTAATGAGAGGGTTTAAATAGCAAACGGCATATATGATGGGGTTTGATTGAGTTAAAAAAACGTTAGGGATCAAATAACCAATGACCCCATACGTTAGGGTCTGAATTGAACATTTTCCTTTTATGTTTGATACGTTCTTTTGCAATTTTATCGTAATTGAGTATTTTAATGTTCATCAATAAATTTATATTATTTTTCTTTTCATCCTTTTTGGTGCATTTACCTGGTTGTTTAGTTGAAATTTGATTATAATTTATTTCAGACCTAAATATCAAAAAAGTCTTCTTGCTATTCGCCTTGTAGATCTTGGTTACAAAAAGTTTTCTCGAAGAAAACAAGGTCGTCATCTTTGGTTGATTTGATTTTATTTATCGACTTAATTGTTCATTTAATGAATCTTACTGCTATAGGAAAAGATTGTTGACCTCTTCTCTGGATTTGATTTTACTAGGGGTGGGCAGAACCGGCCCGGAACCGTAAAACCGGACTGGACCGACGGTCCGGGCCGGTTCTCGGCCGGTTCTGCCCGGCACAGAACCGGTTCCGGTTCCACTGAATGGAGAACCGGGAACCGCGGTCCGGTTCCCGGTTTCCCAGGCAAGTCCCGGGAAATCCCATGGGAGACCGACCCATGGGTCAGCCCGGTGGATTATCCGACCCATGGGTCGGACAACTTAAAAAAAAAAAACTCACTTTCAGTCTTTCACTGTTTCCCCTTTCCCATCCAGCAACAAGCGAGAGAGCCGAGCCCTGCGCCCCAGCCCTACCTCATGTCCTTTCGGCTTTCACTCCTCAGCGGCTCAGCACCGACGACCCGTCCCCGACCCCGACGTCTCAGACTCACGCAGCTCCGACCGTCACCCGTCGACCGTCGCTGTGGTGACCGACCTGCATAGTGCGACTTGACCAACTGAACAACTCCGATTGAGAGCTAATATCGAGTTTACCCAAAATAAAAACCCATGATTTTTTCATCAAACGCTTTAACTTGAAAGACAAGCGCAGTGAAAGGGCTCGCAGACTCCTGCTGTTAAGCAGCCAGCCAGCTACTGATTTTTATGGAAGGGAAGGAAGTCAGTGAAAAAAAGGGTAAAAAAGTTGATGAAAAAGAAAGTGGTGGTTGGTGAGAACCGAGAGCCAGGCCTAACCTCTCATCTTCGACAATCGACAACAACGAAGAGCTAGCTGCAAGTGTATTTGGTGTTAGGTTAGGTAGGAAGGACAAGTGGTGAACAACTCCGATTTGAGGTGAGTTTTCATTCAGCCATTCAAAAATTTCAACATTT
>CM039510.1:6596777-6681246 GCA_022432975.1 Begonia masoniana | reverse complement strand
AAAAAAAAAAAAAAAAAAAACAATCGGAATCTTAGCTCTATGCTTCGGAACATTTTGAAACCGAGGATCGGAATGAACGAAAGAGAAACGAGCATCTGTAATGATTCTTTTCTGTCCATTTTCATGGTTGCCGCTCCTTTCCGCAACTACGGAAGAAGAAGGATCTGTATCTTTACGGAGCTTGTTCTTAATCTGCTTCTTCTTCGACTTCTGCTTCTTGTTGCCGTAGAGAATATGTCTGAGCCCCATTTTCGTAGATGCTAACTGCGTAGTGGCAGGAGACGAATGACACCGAAGAACCAGTTTAAAGATCGTCTCTAGGGTTTACTAAAAAATATTGCTAAATGATACAACTAATTAAACGGGTCGGGTTGCGAAACAGAAAACTCTGGTGGGCACGGCCAGTGAACTTGTCAGGCCCGGGAAGAAGCGGTCCGCCGCCCAAAATCGGATCTAACCGAGAACTTCTGGCTTTTAGTTTGTGAAAAGAAATCTTCTTTTTCTGCACCATTGCGTCTATGATTTTAGGAGCACTGGCCGCCACGGCCCAAACGAAAGTCAAAAGACCTCTAGCTCATAGTTCAATTGGACATGTAGGTTATATTCTTACTGTTTCTCACGTGGAACCATAGAAGGAATTCAATCACTACTAATTAGTCTCTTTTTATATGTATTAATGACAATAGAGATTTGAACCAGGGATAGTATAATGAATTTATTGGGTTATCAAATGATACATAGTGTGACACAGTCAAAATAAGATATTAAAGAATAATAATATATATCTCGTAAACAGGTAAGACTCATCAACGAACTCTCTATCCGTTCTTTTCTTTTTCCTTCTAATTGGTTTATGTTTATTTTAGGGAAGTCAATTTGCTTTATAAAAAGAAGATATCAATGAACTTCTATGAAATGGTTTCACGGGATTTAGCCAATTGTCTTGATCGTGGGATATCATTGAGAAATAGGACTTCGTGTTCTTCCCGTCGAGTTCCAAGAAACTAAAACAAAAATAATATTTCTAAAATATAATATAATATATATATTGTATACAAACTGCGTGTCTGTGTATTTATTAATTATAAACTAGAATTGATTTTGGATCAGTTTTGAGTTTGGATACAATTGTGGGTTATTTCAAATTTTGAGTTAGATTGGAACCCGATTAAATGAATTGAACCGTGACGTGTGGTTCTATTACATCTAGTAGCGAAATGAGAACACACGAAGATGCAGGAAAGAATATGTTACTCGTATATTCACCACAATCATTTACGGAGTATAAAAAGAAAAAATGGTATGACAGAATGCCAAATGGCAGTAGAGTGTTGGTTAGCCCATGCAACTGATTTATTGACACGATTCGATCAACTTTGTTTATATCTGTGTTTTAAGACCACTTGAAGATTCTTTACCAACTCAATCTTTTGAATTGTTAGAACGAACAGTCAATCCAAGGGTTTTACAAGAACTTTTTCTTAGGGGGTCATCATTTATTCGTTCACTGATATACAAAGAGCAAAGTTTGAGTACAAATGAAGAATATCACATTCTCTCAATCATCTAAATCTCAAAACAGTGTATCAGTCAACCACTTTACTTACTCGATTGACACCTTGATGACTGTTGCGTGTTTTTTCAAAAAATATGAACAACTTGTTGGACACTGTTGTAGACCGCATTGGTCGACACTTCTTCAGACTGGTCGACACTTTGAATTCCCTATAATTTTCAATGATACACTAGTCGACACTTTGTTAGAAATGTCAACACTTTGACCTCTTTGTAATTCCAATCAATGTTCCACCTATCGACACTTTGGGAAGCTAGTTGACAATTTAAGCTCTATGCAATTTTTTCAGGGTTGCACCGATTGACACCTTCCTAGTTCAGTCGACACTTGTGACTCTCGGGTCAAAGGGCGGGTCGACTCGGGTTCGCCAGGACGATTCGGGCTAGTACGACCCACACCAGGCGATCCAGACTGGATCAGGCCTGGGTCTTATTTTTCTAATTTTTCTGATTTTCCCGTTTTTCCATTGTTCTTCTTCTTTTTTTCCCAATTTTTTTCATTTCTATGTTCTGAATGCGATGGAGATCTCCAATCATTGAAATTCAGCTTCACTTGTCTTGCACGCAAATTGACATAAAAACCCTAGACCCTATTTTAGTGTATGAGTTAGGACCTTGCTAGTTTAGGTGGTTAGCATCGTTTGGGATGAATTAGAGGTTTAGAAAGGAAAATTTTCAACGTTCTTGAGGGCCGAGCATGCAACATCAAAATTTTGGGTTTTGTCTATGTTGCACGTGCAAATCTACTGATCGCTTTGTAAATCGTGAGTTGTGACTAGTTAGAGTTCCTAGTCTCGTTTAGGAGTTCGTTCTTGTCATCCCGTACTTTCTAGATTTTTCGACGTCAGATTGGTTGTAGGTTCTAACGATGTTCCTATTCAGATGCTTGCATTCCAATAGTGAGTCTCGACTAGTCGGTAAGAGTAAGTGGTTGTCGCCATCCAAGAAGGATTTCTATACTGTATGTTTTTACTTACATTACATTGCATAGTTTTCAAAACAACATTTATTTTGGTAGATGACACTTATGGAAAACCCTGACATAGCTTGGTTGCTAGCTTGTCTACTTTTACGTATATGTACGTATGTTTTCCACTTTTAAATTTAATGTGCATGGTATTCCATTTTGGACTAATATAAATGCAAGCCCGATGGGCTGATTTTCTTTGGGCTATTTGAGCCTTTTGATGTTGGACTCTAGTTGTCCTAGGTTGCAAAGTTTGAGCAACCAAAATAACTGGAGTCAGATATGTTATTTGTTTGGGGCCGATTGGGTCTTTCTGACAACAGTCTTCAGTTGTCATGGGTTGCATCAGTGTGTGAGCAACCAAAGCAACCGGAGTCATTTGATATACACCTTCTGATGCGTGAAGGTTGCTTGATAGTTTATATGCCACGAGGGCGACGAGGCGGTGCTAACACACTCCTTAGGGGCCTGATAACCCCTAAATCTGGCCATGGCATTTTAACATTGAGTTGGTGTCGTGCTTAAGCTTGCTCACCAACCATCAATTGTCATTCATATAGATGGTGTTGTGCTTGAGCTTGCTCGTTGAACATCATTTGATTCACAAGTTTTTACCGTTGTTGTGATCCCAACCAGTAGCTCGGGTGACGTGGTTGGATTTTTTTATCACTGTCACTTTTCAGCTTCTCCTGATTCATGAGGTGCAGTCGGATCTACTCAGAGGGGTCCATGAATGACACTTCTTTTTCACACGGGGTTGTTTTGCTAACGGAAATGTTGATGGCTTATTTTATGTACAACTACCTATGTATAGAGCAATATTTTCGAAACTTCCTCACCATGACTTGTTGAGTCTGTTTTTAAAATTGTAATAAGGATTTGAAAATCATAAGCTCATGGAGCCTGTTTTAAGTTGAAAGAAACATTTTTGGAATATAAAGTCATACACAGCATTTTATAATTGATCATAGTTTCGAAAGAAAATGATAAAACCAGTTTTGACATATGCATCTGAGTATAATATAGGATTCTCTACTAAGTTTATCACTCACCCCAAAGATCCCCTATATCTCCCAAGTTAGGATCATGGAGACTCATGCTGCGGATGCTCGTTGTGGAGTGTACCTTCGTTTCTTCTCTTCTTCCTTGAGAGTTTTAATTTTTGTCCTGGAGAGGATATTCTTGATTGTAATTATTTTTCCCTCCTTTGGTCTGTATAAATTATTGAGTGTTGGACTTTATTTCCTGCACAATATCTTTTTGGATTGTTTAAGTTTTTGCACTCTTATTTTTATTTGATCGTTATGTGGATTCAGTCCATTCTTCGTGGGCAAAGACTCATTTTGTTTAAAGTTTTCCGCTATCAAACCTAGCCTTATGTTGGGCAGATGGGTTCTCTCTAAGGATTTGGTCGCTCAACCTGGCATTTCTATCTTGGCCCACCTCCGGGTCGTAACAACTAAATACCCCTCATTGAGGGTAATTCGAGGTAAAATAGACACGGACCTTTATGCATAAATAATTAATAAAACAATCTTAGAATTAATTAACCTGTAACGCCCCGAAAAACCCATCTAGGTTCCCGATGCGCACAAGGACTACTCTGGTCTAAACAACTCCCTCTTTGGTACTATCTCATCCACTTAAACTGATTTCCTTAATCCACTACATACTCCTAATCCCATTTGTTAGACACCACGGCGTCCTCCCCAAAAATCTCGGCAGAGTGACGTCTGAAAATGGCGCCCCCAAAATGCTAAGTACCTGCATAACACCAATCTAGAATATCCCAATCCATCTAACCAACCTACGAAATCACCAAACAATCATCATAACAGAACGAAAATGCTATCGATCAAAATGAAGAAAATCCATGGTATAGGGTGACATATCACCCTGAACTATGACTACATACAACTAATAATCAATGCCCCAAAACAACCAAAAGAAATCCTAATCCCTATCATCACTATGCCACGGCTCCATAGGTCGGGTCGCCCTAACACTACCATCAGTCGGGGCCCTGGTCACACAACACCAACCACGCATCTACTCTTGAGCAGGCTCTCGATACTCACCCTCCTCCTGTATGGTACCTACACCACAGGACACCCGATAAGCTCAAAGCTTAGTAAGTAGAGTGCTGAAAGTAAATATGGAGCATGAAAATCAGTTATGCAATCCTAACACATGCACGTCTTTACACACGTTGTCATCACCTCACCGCATCGAATCTCACCAAGATTTGGAATCCAACCGCACTGGGCAGTCAGTTCGTACACCGCACTATTTACCGACACGTCACCGCCGTCCCCGTTCCTCCAGGAACGGGGTCCATAAGTCACACCCAAAAACTCACTGTACCGACTCGAAATGCAACCGCCCGAGACATTCGGTCGATACACCGCACTTCCATCGGCAGGTCACCACCGCCCCAGCTCGTCCCGGAAGCGGGGCCCACAAGTCATACTCCAGCCACTGTCCCAACTCGAAATGCAACCACCCAGGACAGTCGGTCGATGCACCGCGCTGCCACCGGCACGTCGCCACCGCTCCAGCTCGTCCCGGAAGCGGGGCCCACAAGTCACACTTCAGTCCACTGTCGCCTGTCCACACCGTACCTCACATCCACTACTCTCACGTGCTTAAAACATGCTCAAAAATGTTTTGCGTAACTTTTAAAACATGATGCATACTAACCATAACCACTAACAATGACTGCACTCACACATCGCATCACATCACATACACGCTACTCACAACATGCACACAACTCACAACAAACATACAACTGTGGTGTAGGCCCTCATGGGCGACTCTCAGACATCCACTCCCACACTACTACTTACCTGGCGTCCTAGCTCGCTCGGGTTTGGCACGTAACATCACTTATGGCTTCACCTAGCATAATAAAAAATTCCTTATTAGTACTTAAGCTTAAACTCGCCAATTCAACCTAAAACTAATGTTTTTAACTCAACCCGACTCATACCCTACTAAGCGGGTCACTAACTTAGTTTGGTTAAAAACCAGCTCGAAACTTCGAACACGCATAACTTTTTCTACGCCTATCGAAATGACTCAATTTTAGCGGCCACGTATTCACCTAACAATCTAGTTTAACATACCAGGAGAGAATTTAAAACGAATAAACTTACTAGGTCAAAACCTCCAAAAACAGAACCAGTTTTTACACTAAAATGTCCAAAATTTTCACTTCAACCCGATTCCACCAATTTCTCTACTAATCGACCACCCTAACACTCAACTATCATAATCTAACAAAAACAATCAAATTTTCACACAAGAAATCCGAGGCTCAAAAATCGGGTCCTTTGTTTTTAGCTCAATCTGAGCTGCATGTTGCTCGGCACTCATTGCCGGCAATAAGCTCGGCAATTCGATGCCGAGAGCAGCCAAAAACAGCTGGTGATCGGAGCTCAATCCAGCTCGTCACTCCCGGACTCAAACAGGACCAGAACAGGGCAACGAGGAAACCAGGACTTACCGGTCAGCTGGCGCACGGAGACAGGCTGTAGTTGCTTGTCGCCGACGTCTGGCTAGAGAATGGCTAAAACCGCCGGTGACCTTCACGCTTTGTCGATCGTCACTCTCCCCCCTCACCGTTCTGCTCTCGCTCTGCCCGCGATGAAGAAACAGTCGAATGGCTTCTTCATGAAGCCATTCAGTTGTTTTAAAAGAAAACAATTTAATTGTTTTCTTTTAAAACAACTTAATAAATTGACATTTACCGTTTTGCCCCTTTGGAATTCCGTCAAATTCAGTTCTTCGTTTGTCAGTTTCCCTTAAATTGACTCTCACTCCACGCTCGGTTTAAACCTCTCCATCGACACTTCCGAAAGATCCGACAACTAACCGAATAATTAACACAAAATTAATTTATTTATTTATTCAGAAAAAACTTGGGTATTACATAACCAATTTAGCATACTCATCATCAAACCAAAAACTAAGTTTAATTATCTTTAAGCTACACTGTATACCACATTTTTCATTTAATGATATATTCTAACCCTTTGTCAATTCATACTCAATTTATAACTATGACGATCTTCTCTCTAATGATTTTGAATTTTGTTATTGCACGATAAAATTTGAAATCAGGTCGAAAATACCGATTGGGTTAATATCATATTAAAATATCTTTTTAACTACAAATCAGTGTTTGACTTATATAATTTTTAACTTTCGTTTAATAGACTGGTTTGATTTGCTAACAATGCATTGTTTGATGTTTGAATTGAAGAAAAAAATTATTTAGTATTTGAATTGAAAAACACATCATAGTTCAGTGTTTGAATTGATATTTTCCCTAATAATAATAATAACACTACCAAAATTCTATAATTTATCGATCAATGTTGAGCTAGATGTTAATGAAATCATCTATGGAAAAATAGCTCACAAGTCTTACTTTCTGTAAGTATTTTATTGATATATTTAGTCTGGGTAAATATCAAATGAACCCTAAAGTATGAAAGTATTTTCAACGGATACCTTAAACTTTTAATTTCGTCAATTGACACCTCCACTGTGAACCTTACAAGTTGATACCTTATCGTTAAACTTTGTTAACGTATGTTAATGTTCTACACCTTCACTTTCCCTCTCTTTTCTCTTTTAAGTTACCTTCTCTTCCTCAAACTTTCTGCACCTTCCGCGCTAACTTCTCTATTTCTGTCTCTCTCTCATCCTCGCAATGTTTATCTCTCTGCTGCTAGATTAATAGAGAAGAATAATTCCGATTTAAAGCCCACTAATTGGACATGGAGGCAAAGAGGTAGAAACTAGCACAAGTGTTTTAAAGAGAAGTTGAAGAGCATTGTCTCAATTTCTCAGACTAACTATGAAGCTTCTTTAATCTATTTGTGGTAATCTACCATCATTCTTCATATCAGAGGGACGCTAGAGTTTCTCACTTCGTGCTTTAATCTTCCAATGCTTGAAATTTCAGCTAAGAATTCTCTCATCCTGTCATTCTCTGGTGCAATCCGCTTCAATGCAATCATGCCCCTTCAGCTAAAACTCCCTTGTAAAACTTCTTATTTCCACCAACTTCGATCACATTCTCTTCTTTGAATCCCTTTGTCGATTTTTCAATCTTGTCAGGCCAGTACTCCAGTTCAAAATCCTCCCTATCCCTTCTTGCTTTGGCATTTTGCAAACACCCTGCGATCATCAGATAGGAAATCATAACACAAGAACAAACAAGAAGAAAACCTCCCACAATTTGGTTGTGAGAGTAAAATATCTTAATCAAATGGAGGCGTTGTTGTAAATCAAAAGATCTGAAAAACTGAAGTCGTAGAAGACAAAATTGATGGCAAATATGGGTTGAACAAGAAGAAAAAAGTGTCAATTCCACAATGGATATCTTTCATTCATTGATTACTGGACCACAAGAGGAAAGAGAAAGCATCTGGACAAGCCCATGAAGTTGCTGCAGATGAGGAGTGTTATGATTAGCCCAACTAGGAGGTCGTCAATTGGTATAATCTTCTTATCTCATTCTTTTTCTCGAGTGTCGTTCGATACCGAATCGACGCACTCTTTTATTTCCTCCATGTTTGTGTCAATTTTGGTGGTCGTGATTCCATTAGTGCTTAGCACTCCATTGGGTGTTTGTGATGTGATGTCTTCTATGTGTTGGTCAATTTATGTTGTCATTGACGACTGCAAGTTTTCTTCAAACTTGGTTGTCATACCAAAGAGTCAATTTGACGTAATCTTGGGAATGGATTGGCTAAGAAGGTATAAAGTGACAGTAGAGTGTCATTTGAAGAAGGTAACTCTTGTTGCGAAGGATGGAAAGGTTGTTGTGTACTTCAATGGTCCGAGTGCAATAACAACAAATCTAATCTTGAGGGCTTGTTTGGGTGGCTGCCGAGGGTTAGAGCAGTATGGGAACTTATGGTTGGTTGATGTGGATGGTGAGACCACTGGACAAGATGTGGAAATCTAAGTGGTGAGAGAATTTCTAGATGTATTTCCTGACGAGTTGCTAAAGTTACCTCCAAACCAAGAGACCGAGTTTTGTATTGACCTAGTCCTTGGAGCTAAACCAGTTTCAATCCCTACATACCAGATGGCACCGGAAAAGTTAGATGAGTTGAGGACTCAGCTGGATGGCTGTTAGAGCATGGTTTCATTTGGGAGAGTACGTCTTCATTGGGTGCTCCAGTTATGTTCGCGAAGAATACAGATGGTTCTTTGTGACTTTGCACAGACTACCGGAAGTTAAATTGCGTGACCGTTAAGAACAAGTATCAATTGTCGTGGATTGATGACTTGTTTGACCAGCTTGGTGGATCCCGATATTTCTCGAAGATTGATATGAGATCTGGATATCAGGAGAAGAAGATTCGTGAAAGATTTCCAGAAGACAACCTTTAGATCGAGGTATGGGCACTTTGAGTTCATGGTCTTACCCTTTGGTTTGACCAATGTCCCTGCAGCTTTCATGGATTTTATGAATCGAATTTTCAGCCCATACTTTGATCGATTTGTCGTGGTTTTCATTGAAGACATTTTAGTATATTCGAAGTCTCGAAGTCAACATAAGGAGCATCTGTAGGATCGTGATTGTCTAAGAGGGGGGGTGAATTAGAAATTTCTTAATCTAATCGATTTTAGATATGCAAGTTAGGTTTATCTTTTCTTCTCACTTCTTTTGTGATATTGTACTAGGACAGGAAACAATATTAAACAAATAAAAGTAAGAGTGAGAGAGAGAGATTGACACAAGTATTTTTACGTGGTTCGGCCAAAACCTGCCTACGTCCACGCTTCAAGGTTTCCCCCTTGAAGATCCTTAACTTCTCCTCAACGAGAATTCCATATCGAACTTCACGGGCGTCGATCTACAGCCTTACAACTCTGGATTGAACTTCACTGGCGTCAATCCACTGCCTTTAAGATTTTACAGATTTGAATAGTTGAGCACAAAAGCTACACTCTCTCAAAACAGAATCTCAAGTTTAAGAGTAGAGATGTGTAGGAAATTGCAGAGTATTACAAAGCTTTTTGCGTGTTAGGGTTCAGAGAGGATTTTTGCAAAAAGTTCTTCCCTCGAGCTACTGTTCTTCCTTTTATACTCTCATCTTTAATCTGCTTCGCGTCTATAATCTGCTTTCAAAAATATGACCGTTGTGAGTAGTCCGTACGCAGAAAAATAGCCATTTGTATTCTGGTGTCACTATCGCTCGCGGTCTTTAAAGTCTGGCATTGAGACTTTGGACGATTGAGCTTTGCTTCAGTTTGAATACTTTGAATGATGAAGTTGTGGACAAGTACTTCGGACAAGGATGTTGTGGACAAGTACTTTGGATGACAGCGTTTCTCTTTTAAACTGTGGACGACAGCGTCTTTCTTTTAAGCGTGGACGACAACGTCTTTCCTTTGAGCGTGGACGACTGCGTCTTTCCTTTTAGCGTGGACGACTGCGTCTTTACTATTCTGTCTTGGCTGTGGACGATTGATTTTGACTAAAGTCACCTGACTTTCACGTGATACTTTGGACGATTGATTCTCACACTTTAACCTTGGACAACAGATTTCGTCTTGACTATGGACGATTGATTTTGACTATCTTTGGACGATTGATTTCCACAGACTAAATAGTATATTTCAAAGGGCATTTCTAGATAAATGCAATAAACATAATAAATCAATTATCCGGTTCGTAAATTTCATATTACTCATGCTCATCAGTATATATATTTCTTATTAAACTTAATTAATAGTTTCCTCGTTTCATATTAATCATAATCATCAAAAACATTATCATCAAAAATAGTTACTTAAACGCATTTAAGCTAACAATCTCCCCCTTTTTGATGATGACAAATATATATAATGATTAACTATGTTCTCCCCCATAATAATCTCAGAATCATAAATAACTTCTCTAACTCCCCCATACTTTATGCATGCAACCAAATAAATAATTTTCATCGGTATCATTCCATATCTATCTCCCCTTTTGACATTATCAAAAACACAGAAAGAAGAAATGTCATACAGCACAGCAGAAATAACAAGCATAGTGTGAATAAAAGAAATATCATAAAACGAAATCAGTCACAGTATTTAAAAAAAATATGCTAAGTTCTCTGGAGAGGAAGAAATATTCTAGCCTATAAGATCCCTAATGGAGTAAGGAAATCATCCTGAAGAGGTGGAAATCCTAGAAACGACTAGAATAGAAATCCCTGGCAGAACGGAACAGATTCTCTTCTTCAACCTCATCTGCATCCCCTGCAACTGCGGCAACCTCTGCATCCACCATGAGTGCATCAACAGGAGGCACTATCTCATGGACAGGAGCAAGCATGACAGTATCAGCAGAGGCAGCATCAGCAGCTGGAACAATGGCTATATCTGGAAGAGAATCGGGCTGAGCAACAAACTGTGCAGACACTGGCTTGTCCTCACACAGAGCAATCTCTTCAGTAGCATCAGGTCCAACATCCTGAGCAACATCCAAAGGCTCAGCACAGGAGGAAACAGCTGAAGCAGTTGGAGAAGCTGGTGCAGGTGTCTCACCATGGCTTTCCAAAGCATCTTCCCCATGAGGGGACGCAGGATCACTCCAAAACAGAAGGTAGCGGAGATACTAAATTGAGTGAGGACCCTAGCAGATTCTCGCTGTATTTGTGTTGTGACTATACTAGAATGGAATCGAATCGAAGAGAGGACATCATCAATAACTTTGCTATTCTCGAGTTCAGCATGAGCAATACGATGATTGACAGTAGCAAAAGCTGAACTATGATTGGATTCCATTTGATCAAGGCATTTGAGCAGACCTTGATTTACAGCCGCGAGTTGTTCAAGTTGGGAAAAGACAAGGGCTGTAAATTGACCATGATGGGTGAGATACAAGGATTGGAAAGAGTCAAGACCTGTCCCTAGGCTGGCAATGCTTGCCCTTATCTCATCCTGAAAATCCTCAGAGATAGAAGGCCTCAATGGAGGAGTGGGGCGACTTGCAGTCCTAGGAGGAGCACGAATTGGCTCAGAAGGCACTGGAGTTGGAGAGGGTGCACAGATTGGACTGATTGGACGTGAGAGATCAGCTTGGACTAGAGGAGGGTCAAGATCACTTAAACGTTCTTGAAGGGGAATTTGATCATGACCAAACTCTTCAGGAGCTTGAATGAGCAGAACTAGAAGTGGCAGAGGGGCAAGGACAGGAAGACAAATGTCATCTGGAGAGCTATCTTCCTCTTCTTCTTCAATTAACAGGCGCATTGACACACCACGGCGACCACCTTTCTCAACCAACACACCTTGATCATCTCTTGTGATTCCCATTCTAAACAAGGTGGAGGATGAAAAGAAATCAGACCTCTTTAGGGATAAGACCTGGTCAGAGGCTGGAAAGTGGACACCACAACGAAGAAGAATCTTCATAATTAGAAGATTGTAAGGCAGAGACTTGGACTGATTGCTGACTACTTAAAGCATCAGATTTAAAATAATGTAGCCAACATGAAATGGTTTAGCTTTGAAGAACTATACAAGAATGAAAAGATCCATTCCACTGACATGATCCCGATGACCTTCAACAGACAGAATGTTAAAGTGAATCATCTGGTGGAAGATCCTAGCCCTAAGATTTAAATCCTTACTCTTCAGCTTCAGGGGTGAGTTATTTGGATCCTTGGCAATTAAATTCATTAAATCCTTGCCTGCAAGTTTTTCAAGAAAAGAGGGAAGCTTTGCTGCTTCAAAATATCTCCTAGATCCATTCAGAAACTCACATTGAAGGATGTCATGGAGTCTTTCCAGTTCAATATGTCTTCCATAGACATAACTTCTAAGGACTAGAGGACGCGTAGAATGTTCCAGATTGGCGTAAAACATCCTAATTGGGGTTGCACAATAATTGGGCACTAAATCGAATAGTCTCATTAACTCCATCCTCAGTAAAGGATCCTTAAGGTCCAAATCAAATAAATCTCTAAAGAAAACTCCACTAGAGCGAATAATAGGTCTAAATTCATAACTTTCATAGTACCTATTAAAAGCAGCTTGATTAATAAACTCGTGATTCGGCCATTGAAGGGGAGGAGGAACGACGACAGATTGAGAGTTTGTCGGTTGAGAAGTCTTCTGTTTCTTCCTCGTGAAGACTTGGGAAACCCTAGAGGAAGAAGCCATAGATAATAATCTGAGCTTGAGAGACAGAGTAGAAGGATTAGAGATCGGCGCCGATGAACAGAGACGGAAAGGAGTCGCTGGGCGAAGGAAGGGCTCGAGAGGTTTTTGATCGGGAAATTTGAATCTTAGGGTTTCTGTTCCCTTTTGAAAGAGGTTATATAGACCATTAGGTGAACGTCTATCGTCAAAGTCCATTGACAACGTCCAATGTTAACGTCAACGGTCAACGTCCATAGTTAACATTTTCACAAAGAAGGAGATTGTGGAGACCGTCCATTTTGACAACATTGTCAACGTCCATTGTGACAACGTTCATGCCTTCATTGACAAATCTGCTCTATTGTTCAATATTCTCCAACAGAAAAAAAACCTCAGTTTTTCTCAATCCGAATGAGACCTAAACTTATTCTTATATTATTGAACGTCTTTTCATCCAAAGGCTTGGTAAAGATATCTGCTAATTGATTAGCAGAATTGACAAATTCTAATATAATATCACCTTTTTGAACATGATCTCTGATAAAATGGTATCTAACCTCGATGTGTTTTGTTCTAGAATGTTGGATTGGATTCTTTGAAATGTTAATGGCACTGGTGTTATCACACCGAATGGGAATCCTATCATAGAAAAGATTATAATCTTCTAGAGTTTGCTTCATCCAAAGCATTTGAGCACAACAACTACCAGCAGCAATATATTCACTCTCAGCAGTTGAAAGTGCTACAGAATTCTGTTTCTTAGAATACCAGGACAAGAGATTCACCAAGAAACTGACAAGTGCCACTTGTGCTTTTCCTATCTATCAGACTTCCAGCATAATCAAAATCTAAATATCCTATTAGATCAAAAGAAATACCCTTCGGGTACCATAAACCTAAGTCATATGTCCCACTTAAATATTTGAAAATTATTTTGACAGCAGTTAAGTGAGATTCTTTAGAGGCAGCTTGAAATCTAGCACATAAGCACACACTAAATAGAATATCGGGCCTACTAGCTGTCAGATATAAAAGAGATCCAATCATACCACGATATTTTTTAATATCAACACTTATTCCGTTTTCATCTTTATCCAATTTGGTTGTGGTACTCATGGGAGTTCTAGAGGACTTAGAGGAAACTAATCCAAATCTTTTTAGGAAGTCTTTGATGTATTTTTCTTGACAGAAGAAAATACCATTGGATTTTTGACTAATTTGAAATTCTAAGAAGAATTTTAACTCTCTCATCATACTCATTTCAAACTCACTTTGCATAACAGTGGCAAACTCATTACAAAGTGAAACATTTGTAGATCCGAATATGATGTCATGTACATAGATTTGAACTAAGAGAATATCTTTGTCCTTTTGCATGGTAAACAGGGTTGAATCGGTATTACCCTTTTTGAACTTCCTTTTCTCAAGAAAATTCTTCAACCTATCATACCAAGCTCTAGGAGCCTGCTTAAGTCCGTATAGAGCTTTCCTAAGTTTATATATATGGTCAGGCTTTTCATAGTCTTCAAATCCTAAGTGCTGCTCTACATAAACTTCTTCCATGATATACCCATTTAAAAAAATACTTTTTACATCCATTTGAAAGAGTGTGAAGTTTTTGTAGCAAGCATAGGCTAAGAGCATCCTACTAGATTCTAGTCTAGCTACAGGTGCAAAGGTTTCCTCAAAGTCTATTCCTTCTTCTTGGTTATAACTTTTGGCAACTAACCAAGCTTTGTTTCTAATAACTATGTTATTTTCATCCATCTTGTTTTTAAACACTCATTTTGTTCCTATAATTGGATGATCAACTGGTTTTGGAACAAGTTCCCAAACATTGTTCCTTTCAAATTGGTTTAGCTCTTCCTGCATAGCCACAATCCAGTTTTCATCCTGCTCTGCTTCCTCGAATTTCTTAGGTTCAACTTGTGAAATAAATGCCACATTGGCACAGAGATTCTTAAGAGAGGATCTAGTCTTCACTCCTAAGGAAGGATCACCTAAAACTTCATCTAAGGGATGATTTCTCACATATTTCTAACTCTAGGCAGAGTAGCATCTTCATCCTTGATGGGGACAATTTCTAAAGAATTTTCTCCTTGAAGGATTTCAGCAGATTTTTCTAAGGAAAGAGAATCCAGTTGCTTTTCTAAAGTAACATCCTCATCCACATTGATTGTGGGTTGAGGGGTCTCATCAAAATTGACATTCACAGATTCTTCTACAACTAGAGTCCTTTTGTTGAAAACTCTATAGGCTTTACTGGAAATTGAATAACCAAGAAAAATTCCAAGATCAGATTTGGAATCGAATTTCTCTAAGTTATCCTTAGTGTTAAGAATGAAGCATTTACAGCCGGAGGCTCTAAAGTACTTAACAGAAGGGGTTTTCTCATTCCAAAGTTCATAAGGGGTTTTCTCAGGAATAGGTTTTATGGAGACCCTGTTTAACACATAACAAGCTGTGGAAACAGCTTCTGCCCAAAGATACTTAAAAAGAGAATTTTCATTGAGCATGGTCCGAGCCAGCTCATGAAGAGACCTATTTTTCCTCTCAACAACACCATTTTGCTGAGAGATTCTAGGGGAGGAGAAATTGTGCTCAATTCCATATTTGAGACACAAGAGTTCAAATTTCTCATTTTCGAATTCTCCACCATGATCATTACGGATAGCAACAATGGTGAGCTCCTTTTTATTTTGAACTCTTTTCCTAAAGCTAAAGAAGGTATTAAAGGTCTCATCCTTTGACTTCAGAAAGTATACCCAAGTGAATCTAGAGAAGTCATCGATAATGACATAGGCATAGAATTTTCCACCTAGACTAACTACATTAAAAGAACCGAAGAGATCCATGTGAAGAAGTTGTAGGGGCTTGGAGGTAGAAATTGCATTCTTTGATGCAAAGAAACTTTTGATCTGTTTGCCCATTTGGCAAGCTTCACAGACCTTATCCTTCTCAAAGGATATCTTGGGAATCCCTCTAACTAAATTATCCTTAGTAATCTTAGCTACGGTATCCATACCTACATGTCCTAATCTCCTATGTCAAGTCCAACTATCAACCAACAGATTCACAACAAGGCATTTTTCATCAATTTGTTCAAAATTATCTAAATCAATAATATAAACATTTTCTTTTATATAACCTTTGAACAGAACTTTGCTATTTGAGACATCCTTTATTATACATGCATTTGACTTGAAAACTACTTTATAACTCTTATCACATAATTAACTGATATTAAGTAAATTATGTTTTAACCCTTCTACTAACAGTACATTTTCTATAATAGGATTAGAGCTGTTACCTATGCTGCTAATGTCAACAATTTTACCCTTTTGGTTTCCACCAAAAGTAACATGTCCTTTCTTCTTGTTGACAACAGCGAATTTAGTTGAGTCTCCTGTCATATGCCTCGAGCATCCACTGTCGAGGTACCACTGATTTTTTCTGGGAGAACAGTCAACCCGCAAAACAGAAGATCAAGTTGTCTTCTTTGGTACCCAAATCTTTTGGGTCCTAGAGTTAGGTCTGGTTCCCTTAGGAACCCATTGCAATCCACTGCCAGGTTTAGTTTTTCCTAGTTTTAGAGGACATTCATAGGATTTATGTCCTACTTCATTGCATGCATGACAGGTAGAAGATTTAACAAAGAAATTCTTATATACTTTCTTTTTACTAAACCTATTATATCCTAAACCAGCTTTATCAAATGTAACTCTCTGGCTACCTAATAGCATATTTAGATTTTTGCTGCCATTAGTAAATTTTAGAACAATATTATTTAATTTTTCATTTCTACTCTTAAGATTAACTATCTCCTTTTCATGCAAACTTAACTCTTTAGCATGCTTCTCAATTAAATCACAATTTTCCTTTTTCAACATTTTATATTTTGAATTAAGCATGTCAAATTGCTTAACTAAGTCATTAAAGGCATCAATCATATCACCATCATCGTCAGCTTCACTATCACTAGAAGAAATGCTAACCTCATTATCGTGTGCCATGAAGCAGAGATTTGCTACTTCTTCATCTTCGGATAAAGTGTCACACTCACTGTCATCCCAAGTGGCCTTCATGGCTCTCTTCTTAAATTTCTTGGGGTCTTTTTTTGCTTGTGGACAGTCGGCCTTCAGGTGACCAGGCTTCCCACACTTAAAACATGTGATTTCCTTTTCTCTTTGGGATTTCTCACCATTTGAAAATCTTCTTTCTTGCATCCTCTTTCGTTGGAGGAATTTACTGAATCTCCTAGTGATGAGAGCTATATCCTCATCATCATCTTCCTCTTCTGATTCTTCTTGCTTGCTTGAGAAAGCTTTGAGTGCAATGTCATTCTTTTTACTGATCTCCTTATCCTTGAGATCTTTCTTCTCATTGGCTCTCATTGTTATTTCGTGCGTTATGAGAGAGCCAATGAGCTCTTCAAGCTTTGAGAACCTTGAGATCTCGAGCTTCTTGTATGGCAGTCACTTTCGGTTGCCAGACTCTTTGTAATCACCGAAGGATCTTTCTTACTAGTTCTTCACCTGAATAAATCTTACCGAGCCCTTTTAAACCATTAGTAATATTAGTGAAACGAGTAAACATAGAACTAATTGATTCATCCTTTAACATGGTAAACAGTTCATACTCGTGTACTAACATACTCATTTTGCTTTCCTTTACTTGGTTTGTTCCCTCGTGTGTGATCTCTAGCAAGTGTCATATCTCTTGTGCACTATCACACCCTTGAACCCTATTAAACTCATCTCGGTTCAGTGCACAGTATAGGGTGTTTATAGCTTTGGCATTTAAACTAAGATTTCTCTTATCGGACTCTGTTAATTCATGAGAGTCCTTAGGAATACTAATTTCATTCTCAGTTTTCATGGCCTTGAAAGGGCCATTCTCAATTATATTCCAAATTTCATATTCCATGGTTTGAACAAATATTCTCATTCTTGCCTTCCAGTATACATAATCACTACCATCAAAAAATGTTGGCCTAGAAATGGACTGACCCTCTATGTGAGTGGCGTTTGTGTTGAATGCCATTGTAAATATAAATATATCACAAAATATTTCTAAAATACAACTTAGACAATATTTGACCTTGCTCTGATACCAATTGTAGGATCGTGATTGTCTAAGAAGGGGGGTGAATTAGAAATTTCTTAATCTAATCGATTTTAGATATTAGATATGCAAGTTAGGTTTATCTTTTCTTCTCACTTCTTTTGTGATATTGTACTAGGACAGAAAATAATATTAAACAAATAAAAGTAAGAGTGAGAGAGAGAATTTGACACCAGTATTTTTACGTGGTTCGGCCAAAACCTGCCTACGTCCACGCTTCAAGGTTTTCCCCTTGAATATCCTTAACTTCTCCTCAACGAGAATTCCAGATTGAACTTCACGGGCCTCGATCTACAGCCTTACAACTCTGGATTGAACTTCACGGGCGTCAATCCACTGCCTTTAAGATTTTACAGATTTGAATAGTTGAGCACAAAAGCTACACTCTCTCAAAACAGAATCTCAAGTTTAAGAGTAGAGATGTGTAGGAAATTGCAGAGTATTATAAAGCTTTTTGCGTGTTAGGGTTCAAAGAGGATTTTTGCAAAAAGTTCTTCCCTCGAGCTACTGTTCTTCCTTTTATACTCTTGTCTTTAATCTACTTCGCATCTGTAATCTGCTTTCAAAAATATGACCGTTGTGAGTAATCCGTACGCAGAAAAATAGCCGTTTGAATTCTGGTGTCACTATCGCTTGCGGTCTTTAAAGTCTGGCATTGAGACTTTGGACGATTGAGCTTTGCTTCGGTTTGAATACTTTGGATGATGAAGATGTGGACCAGTACTTCGGACAAGGATGTTGTGGACAAGTACTTTGGACAACAGCGTTTCTCTTTTAAACTGTGGACGACAGTGTCTTTCTTTTAAGCGTGGACGACAACGTCTTTCCTTTGAGCGTGGACGACTGCGTCTTTCCTTTTAGCGTGGACGACTGCGTCTTTACTATTCTGTCTTGGCTGTGGACGATTGATTTTGACTGAAGTCACCTGACTTTCACGTGATACTTTGGACGATTGATTCTCACACTTTAACCTTGGACAACAGATTTCGTCTTGACTATGGACGATTGATTTTGACTATCTTTGGACGATTGATTTCCACAGACGATTAACACTTAGCCAAAATTCGTCAGAAAACATAATACCATTTTCAAAGGGAATTTCCAGATAAATGCAATAAATATAATAAATCAATTATCCAGTTCGTAAATTTCATATTACTCATACTCATCAGTATATATATTTCTTATTAAACTTAATTAACAGTTTACTCGTTTCATATTAATCATAATCATCAAAAACATTATCATCAAAAATAGTTACTTAAACGCATTTAAGCTAACAGCATCTTCGGATTGTAATGCAAACTTTAAAGGAATCATCAGTTGTACGCCAAGAGGAGTAAATGTGACTTTTGGATATCTGAGGTTAAGTTCATTGGCCACGTAGTTTCTCGAGCAAGAATTTTAGTTGACCCTGCTAAGATTGAGACAGTTATGAGGTGGCAGCCTCCGAAGAATATATCGATGATTCATAGTTTTCTTAGTCTGGCTGGCTACTATCGCCGTTTTGTGAAGGATTGGTCTTAAGTAGCCTCGTCACTGACCAAACTATTCAGAAAGAGTGTGAAGTTTGTGTGGGACGATCGTTGTTTGATTGCATTCGAGGAGTTGAGATGCAGACTTACAAGTGCACCGGTTCTAACAGTTCTTGACAGTGAACAGCGTTATGTGGTTTACACCGATCCATCGAGTGTGTGGCTTGGATGTGTTCTGATGCAACAAGATAAGGTAGTTGCATATGCATCTCGACAGTTGAAGCCGTATGAGCAGAACTACCTGATGCATGATTTGGAATTAACCGCTATAATCTTCGCTTTGAAGATTTGGAGGAGTTACCTGTATGGGGTGAAGTTTCAGATTTTCTCCAATCACAAGAGCCTAAAGTACCTTTTTACTCAGTGGGCTTTGAATATGAGGCAGTGCTGGTGGAGGCAGTGCATACAGTGTAACAACCAGCACCTTGGTCAGGTATTTTTCCCGCAATTAATTATGGTGTGATTTATGTAATAAAGAGATTATAAATGAAAGTAGGTTTAGTGGCAGAATTGTAATTAAGTTAGTTTTATTTGGTATATATAGAAATTGGAAAGTCTAAAACCTCATTTAAACCCTTTTGTAGCCGACATTTCCCTCTGCCGATTTCCTCCTTTAGCAACCGATTTCTCCTCCTCCTTTTTCGACAATTCAAAGCTCGAGGTAAGACTTGGACAATGTGTTTGCCAATTTGTTATTTAGGAGTTGATCTTAGATTAGAGCTTGTGATTCGGGCTTACTGAGAAATTTATGGTAACACAGTATTCCCGATTGTTGTTGATAATAAGTAGAAATAACGAATGTTGGCGGAGCTCGGGTAGTTGGTGAACCCGAATACCATTATTGTAAACTGAGGTTTCCATGCACACTAGGTGGTTGATGCAATGTCTGAAATGAAATAAGTTAGACTTCTAGGGAATACAATTAGTTAGGAAACTACCATTCCTGATTTTAAACTATTTAGGATTTGTTTTCTTACATTAATATATGAAATGTTTTAGGTGGAAAAGACTCCAGGTGAAGGAAAGACATTGCTAAGGAATCCAAGTAAGTGAGTGTGTTAAGATTTTCGGCCATTAAGGCCCTACATCACAAGGGTATTAGGTTGGTTTCGTCTCTGATGTCTGGATTCTGTTTATGAAATTGTCTGTTCTGGTATGATGTTTGGCTTATATTATGATATGTTATCTGTTGTATGACTCTTTCCATAGTCTAATGATTTAAGTCCATTCCTATGTCTGTATTATGATTTATCTTCCAAGTATACGAAAATATTTTATGTGCAAACCTCTTTATGAATAAGATAAGAATATGAAACGTATGCAACTATGATTAAGTGAGGGTTGGGGCGGTTTGGCCATGTCACTGTCCAGAAAGAGACCAAGATTACTGCCCAAGAGGGGGCCATGTACACGCACTCTGCCTACCCCCCTTCGGCACAAACTCCTCCTTAATCCATGTTATGTAAATGATGAACAAGAAAATGAAACGTATGAAACCTTGATTAAGTGAGATTTGGGGGCGGTTTTGGCCATGTCACTGTCCAAGAATGGACCATGATTCTTGCCCGCAAGGGTCATGTACACGCGCACTGCCTACCCCTCTTCGGCACAAACTCCTCCTTAATCCATGATATGAAAACGATGAACAAGAATATGATTCCCACGATTTGAAAATGAATGAGAACATAAGCATGATTTTCGATTTGAGTAAGAGATGTGAACATGATTTTATTGAGTAAGCATGTATTTGTTGCACTCTTACTAAGCATTATGCTTATAGTTTGAACCTTATGGTGTAGGTGACAAAACAGCAGGTAAGGACTTCACTCTAGAAGAAAATGTTTAGGTCTGGTTGCTGGTTGATGCTTATGGTGATGATTTGTAGCTGAGAAGTTATTTAAACCCGCGGAGTGTTGCTTTCAGTACAATTTAGTAAGATCTATGCTAAGATTTCATTGATATGAAAAGAATTTCTTTATGTTAACAGATATTTGACTAATTAAGTACGAGTTTAAGTTTAAGAAGGTTCCAGATATAAGAATCTTTTCTATGTGATAAGTCTTCCGCTATGAACAGTTAAGGATTACGAGGTCTATGTGTATGGGGATTTTTGGAAAAAGGGAGTTAAGTTTTTAAGAAGAAGGAGGGAATGAATTGAAGTCTCAACTTTGATCAATAATCGGTAGAGGTTTGGTTACTGTTGAGCGGTGGATGTTGGATGAATGCATCATCCGGCTGACGTCACCGGAAGATGTTGAGTATTATTGATCGGTGGATGCTAGGTGATTGAGTCATCCGGCTGACGTCATCGGTGGATGTGTTCTGTGAATGTGAGCAGTAGATATCGTCTGCCGAGTTAATGAAGTCACGTGGGTAACACGTGGCCTGACCGATGGATGTTGAGTGTTACTGCTCACCGGTGGATGTTGTGTGTTTATGATGATCGGTGGATGCTGGATGAATGTGTCATCCGGCTGACATCACCGGAAGATGTTGAGTATTGTTGAGCGGTGGATGTCGCTCGACAGAAATGACCGGTGGATGCTAGGTAAATGAGTCATCTGGCTGACGTCATCGGTAGATGTGGGATATTACTGTTGAGCGGTGGATGTCGCTCGACAGAAATGACCGGTGGATGCTGGGTGAATGAGTCATCTGGCTGACGTCATCGGTAGATGTGGGATATTACTGTTGAGCGGTGGATGTCGCTCGACAGAAATGAGCGGTGGATGTGAACGACAGAGGTTAATTCGATTGTCTGTTGATTCTTTTCTTTAAATAGATATTTCCCCAAATGATTTTAAATGATTTCGAATTTGATTGGAATTTCTTTAAAAACGTATTTATATATATACACAAAAAAAAAAAGAATTGGGTTGACATTTTGATTACGAATATGATTATACGAAATTCTCGACCCATCGGGTTTCGGGTCTTGACATACAGGACTATGATTTCAACTTGGAATATCATCTTGGTAAAGCAAACATTGTTTTCGATGCTCTAAGCTAGAATCCTCAGGGGTCTCTTGCATGTTTTGTTCTCGATGAGTGGAAACATTTTGTTACCATTGAGAATTCAATCTGCGTTATTACGAGGATGGTAAGACAACGTGTGCACATAGCGTTATCACTACTCCCATTGTGCTTCAGAGAGCTAAGAAAATGCAACGAGAGGATGATGAGTTAGTAGAGAAAGTCAATCAAATATGAAATGGTGAACAACTCAACAGTTGAAAAGTCAACATTGAGATTGTTTTGTTATTCAATGACCATTTGACAATTCCTAGTAGTCAAGAGTTGAGGTAAGCTATACTGGTAGAAGCTCACAGGTCGAAATTTGCTATGCACTTTGATAGTACGAAGATGTTCAAGACTTGAAGCAACAGTACTAGTGGACAAATATGAAATGTGAAGTGGCAAAGTTTGTGGATAGATGTCTGACGTGTCAGCGGGTTAAGACTGAACATCAGAGGTCAACTGGTCTGTTACAGTATTTGCCTATTATAGAGTGAAAGTAGGATAGGATTACCATGGACTTTGTCACGGGTCTTTCGGGGACTCCTCAGAAGCTTGATTCGATTGGGGTCATTATCGATCATTTGACCAAATTAGCTTACTTTATTCCGATTCGGATGGACTTCCCCTTGTCAAAGTTAAGCCGATTTTATATTAAGAACATCGTTTGCCTTCACGGTGTCCCCTTGAGCATTGTATTTGATCGTGACCCTAGGTTCACTTCCAAGTTTTGGAGGGCGTTGCATAAAGCAATTGGTACGGAATTGAACCTTAATTCAACTCATCATCATCAAACCGATGGACAGTCTAAGCATACCATTCAGACCTTAAAGGATATGTTGAAGACATGCATTTTGTGCTTCGGAGATAGTTGGATCAACCATCTATCATTGGTTGAGTTTGTCTACAACAATAGTTTCAGACCAGTGTTGGAGTTTCTTCTTTTGAGGTGCTGTATGGCAGGTCTTGTCGCTCACCCTTGTGCTGGGCCGAGGGGGAGGAGAGAGTTACCCTGGGCTCAAAAGGAAACCACGGAGAAGATCCAACTGATCTGAGAGAGGCTTATGACAGTGCAAAGTAGACAGAAAAGTTATGTTGATCTCAAGAGTCGAGATGTAGAGTTTGATGATAGTGGCGATATTGATGATAGTGACGATATCGACCGTGACCTTGATACGGAGCTGGAGCTTTTAACTATGATGAATGCGCTAACTATGGATATGATGCCGGAAATATACCGATTTTATATCACCCTTCAATTCAAATTAGCAAAAGCAATGTCTCCTTGCATAATATGGATTCCAAACATTCATGATATGGATGTGAATGAGTCGAATTACTTATCCCTCGGTCTATTAGTGAACTATCTCTCCAGGGATTGTGAAAGATGTTCCATTAGAAATATTCTTGTTATTGCGTCGACTCATATTCCCAAAAAAGTAGATCCTACTCTAATAGCTCCGAATAAATTAAATACATACATTAAAATACGAAGGCTTCTTATTCCACAACAACGAAAGCACTTTTTCACTCTTTCATATACTAGGGGATTTCACTTGGAAAAAAAAATGTTCCATACTAATGGATTCGGATCCAACTGATCTGAGAGAGGCTTAAGACAGTGCAAAGTAGACAGAAAAGTTATGTTGATCTCAAGAGTCGAGATGTAGAGTTTGATGCTGGTGAATTTGTTTTCCACAAGGTGTGGCATTAGTCGATTCATAGTTAAGGGGAAGTTAGCCCTGAGGTACATTGACCTGTTCCAGATTGTTTATCGGATTAGTAACGTGGTGTGTAGGCTTGATTTACCTCCCCAGCTTAGATACGTTTATAATGTGTTTCACATTTCCTTGTTAAGGAAGTACACGTCGGACCCCTCGCATGTCTTTTCCTGGACAGACTTTCTGATTCAAGAAGATGTTTCTTAGGAGGAGCAACCAAAGCAAATCCTTGGAAGAGATATGCAGGTTCTTCGTCACAAGGAGATTCCCTTGGTTCCCGTGTTATGGAGAAATCACACAGAGATGAAAGCGACTTGGGAGCTCAAGTCCGAGATGCTGCATAAGTATCCCGATTTGTTTTGATGGTTACTTTTGATGTAGTACTAAATTTCAGGAACAAAACTCTTTTAAGGGGGGTTTGTTGTAAAAACTGAAAATTTTAGCAACAATTAAATTTATGGATAAATTTTTTACATTGTTGACTGATGACGTGTCGGAAGTTTGATCCGTCTTGGTCATTTTACTCCACGTGAACTTTTTGGTCAATTAGTTAAAATCGATGAATTGAACGTCGCCAAGTAGGATTTTATCATGTAAGATTTTCGCTCGACATGTCAGAATTTGGATGCGTGTCGAAATCGAGTTTCGACGCTGTTAATTATATATATAAGTTTTATTATATTATTTTATTAATTAAAAAATATAATATAATGATTTAATAAAATATTAAAAATAAAATAAAAGTAAAGAAAAGAAAGGTTAAAGAAGCTCTTCTTCTTCTCTTCCTTTTGGCGCTGCGCAGGAGTGAGAGGGAAGGAGGGACCAAACATACTTTGTTTTCAACGAAACGAGTCTCAAAATGTTCCTCTCGCGAAGATCTTCAACGTTTATAAAGGAGGTTTAAACAGTAAGTCAAGTTTTGACTTGTTTTTCTTCGATAAATGTTAGGGTTTTGATGTTAGGGTTTTGACGTTTAGATTTTTCGCCTAAAACCCCTGTTCAACTTGAATTTTTTGTTTGGTTTAGCTAGAAATGTTGTTAGAAGATGAAAAATGAAGGAAATGAGGGAGGAAAAAGGCCAGCCTGTTGAGAATTCCGCCAGCCGCATCGCAGCGCCGAGCGGCGCAATGATTGTTGCATGCGGGCTAGGTTGGCCGCCCCAGCTCAACCCCAGCTTGGCCAACCCCCTTGAACTGGTCCTGTTGAGCAGAACCAGACCCAGGCCAGGTTTGATTTTTCTGTCTTTCTTCCTCCTTTTTACCTAATTCTTAACGTGGGTGTTTCTCTTTGTTTCTCTAATGATTTTTTCAATCTTGAGCCAATACCGGAGACTGCAGCTCCCGTGAGGGAACAGAGTAACCGTTGTCAAGGTAGAGATTTTATGCTTTATGCATTACGTAGCATTTTTTTTTCAAAAATAGTATTTTGGTGGGTTACCACTTATAAAATTATGACGGGGTCTGGTCGTCAGCACGTCGATTTTTATATGTATATGTACATATGATTTTTCACTTACGTTTATTTCAACATACATTATTGTGTTTTTACTATGGCATATTGAGAGAATAAATCATCTTGATGCTTTGGCCAGTTTTGGCACCAAAACATCACTAGGCTATTCTACTATCCCTTTTATTGCGTGAAGGCGGTTTTGTTTGCACGTTTACACAGGGTGATAAGGTGTTAATGACACGTTCTTTGAGGGCCCGATAACCCCAAAACCTGATCAGGGTGATATTCGTGCGGGTTTGTGTTGTAGTTGACCATTGGATGGATCTACGGATTGCTATCACATTTACCTTTGAACTCATGAGACGTTTTTAAGTTTTCGGATCACCGTCTTTCTTTGAGGTGTGTCAGAATGGCCATTGTGTGACACTTTTTTTTCACTGGAGATGTTTTCTATGGAAAATTTTGAAGGTATTTTAATTTATAGTCATCTATGTGTGTTGTAGTGTAAATATCTCACTGAGTGTTTGTGAAGTCAGTTTTAAATAAAAGAAGGAAAATATATTTGTATTAATTCTTTTATTTAACTCATGCACAGTTTTTGAATAACAATTACGTTTTTGAAAGAAAAACAAAAACTTGGTTTTAAACGAAATCTATTAAATATAATTTTCTTATTGAGTTAGTCACTCACCCCAACAACCCCTTCCCAATCCCAGTAAAAAGAAGATTGGATAGGATCTATTCTAGTGGAGTGTATGAGGAATACTTTTATTCGTTTCCTTTCTTTGGAATTCTATATGTTTTTCCTTAGTAAGGATTTAAATGGTAAACTCAGTTTTTAATTTGGGTCTATAACAATAATTAATGGATTTGGGCTTCCTTTTCTTTTCATGCACAGTTAGATAATTGTTAAGTATTATTTCTATTATATTACCTACTTAGGATTTTATATTGTGAGCTTTGCTCGTATTTAACCTTAAGGCTTCCGCTGTCCAACTCTAGCCTTGAACTGAGTGACATGGTTTCTACTTCGGTCCCTCCTCAAATCGTGACATTAACGAACGTTAACAAAGTTATAACGGAATTTAATGACAAGGCATCCACTGCTTATGCATCAAATTAGAGGGGGTCAATTGACGAAATTAAAAGTTTAAGACATCTGTTGAAAATATCTCAATACTTCAAGGTTCATCTTTTATATTTAACCATTTAGTTTTATCTACTTTTTTCCTTTGAAAATAATGTCCATATTACGCTTGAGGTAGTTGTTCATGCTTAGTCGGGGTTAAGTCGGTTATTTCTTACCTTATTTCACATCAATTAATAGTTAGTTTACTTAATTTTTAATGTTGAACAACTTGAGTATAAGTTAGATTAATAGTCTGACCTAATAATAGTAACGAGTACGACTTGTAGAAAATGAAAAATATTGCATTCATGTATGAATTTTATTTTCTAGTTTTTAATTAGTGTTGCATATCTTTCTAATATTATAGTACTAGTCTGTATCACTTAACTCTTCATTTGCATGGAAATAAATTATACAAGTTCGAAAATTTCGACAAAGTAAAATCATAACCAACTTAGGAATATAAAATGTGTTTGATGGTCTCCTAGAAATTTTCTAATATTATTGTACTAGTGTTTGATAGAAATTTTAGACAAACAACGAAAAACAACTACGTGGGTTGTTTTGTTTTTAGTTTTAATATTTAGTAATTTTTATGTGTCGCAACAATATTATAACAATATCAATTATCTAACTCATAATTTAAAGTATAACACAATATTAAGTTGATCTACTATGTTAATTTCTTTTATTTATTCTTGTCACATGTTATCAATGGAAGATATAATGAAAGATAAATAGAATTTTCACAAGAATTATGTGATAAAATCCTATATGTCTACCATGATTGCATAAAAACACTACACATGTGTAAATCAAATTAATCGCATATTATTCAACAAGAATTCTAAATTTCAAATTGTCGTTCAGCACTTAATGAGACAGTTTATGATTCAAACAATTGTTTATTTACTGTATTGTTAATGAAGTACAATGTCAATAAAACAATAACACAAACATCGATGTAAAGTTTGATACTTTATTCTCTCAACTAAAAATAAATTAATTCTCGATGGAAAATAAAGAATAGAAAGCAAAATAAGACAACATGGTTCAAGGTAGAAGAAAAACAAAAAAACTCTAAGTGAAATGGGGCTTGAGAGATGCTGATGGAATGAGTGGGTTGTGCTAGAGAGAAAAAGAAGAGGTGTTGACGAATGTGAGATCCGAGTTCGAAAAATCTAAGGGGCTATCCATGTGCACGACGACGTTCTGTTAGTGACTTTTTATGGTGAAATGATGGGTTAGTTAGGGCTGAATCTTGAAATATAAGTAAACATGAAGTCTGATGTGATGCATCGTGGAAATGGGTAGTTGGTTCTTGACACAGAATATAAGCAATGTCGTTTAAATTTAGCTAATGAGGCAGTATATTGGCAGAAAATGGAGGTACCACCCTACTTCTTCCTTTTCCATTTTGGCTCTCAATTTGGCTTGTTAATACAATAGAGAGAATTAATCAAAAAAACATTCATAGTCTGCGTTACTTTCGATGTTTTAAGCATTCAGATGAGCAAACACCAACTCAAAGCCATAAATGCAGTACAAATTGCCCTGTAACAGAAGGAGAATGCTTAAATGTTACTCGTCCATTATTATTACGACTTTAAGCTCAACTAAATTCTTGTTCCTATCTGATAACGAATCTCTTCTTCTCCCCTACATACCCATTCTCATTTTCTCAATAGCCATCCATTTATCCAACTTAACATAGAGATTTATTACTCAATCAGCAAGTAATTGAGGGTGTAATCACCCCTCCTAAAGTCATGGCTTCCCTCCTCGCATACTTCTTCTCGATTCTCGTGTTATCGATGTGTTCTCTTGGAAATGCATTGAGCTTGAATCATTATGCAAACACATGCCCGACCGCAGAGTCGATCATTACGAAGGCAGTCGGCGATGCATCGAGAAATGACAAAACTGTCCCTGCGGCTATTCTTCGCATGCACTTCCATGACTGCTTTATAAGGGTGAAATTGTGATGATGAGTGCTTTTTGAAGTGATTTCGTAGAAACTAACGTAGATTTTCTTCATTTTGGCTTAGGGGTGTGATGCTTCTGTGCTGCTAAACTCAGTGGGCGGCAATAAAGCCGAAAAGGATGGGCCGCCTAACGTGTCTTTGCATGCTTTTTATGTCATTGACAATGCAAAGACAGAAGTAGAGAAAGTATGCCCTGGTGTCGTCTCCTGTGCTGATATCTTGGCCCTGGCTGCAAGAGATGCAGTTGTTCTTGTAAGAAATGTAAACAAACTTTAAGTTTTGCTCACAAAATATACGATCTTACCATAAAAAGAACGTTTATGAAAGTCAAAATTATCAAGATTCACCATATTGTAATTTCTAAACTGTGACACTTCATGTTATAGTCAGGGGGGCCAGCATGGGATGTTCCTAAGGGAAGAAAAGATGGTCGAATATCGAGAGCAAACGAAACGATACAATTACCTTCTCCACGATTCAACTTATCTCAGCTGCAGCAAAGCTTCGGCCAGAGAGGTCTTTCGATGGCCGATCTCGTGGCTCTTTCAGGTAAACTAACTCATCGATTCGTAAAATTTCCCGCCATGGATTGTCTTAACATCTTCAACTTATTCGTGTTTAGGAGGCCACACACTTGGATTTTCTCATTGTTCGTCTTTCGAAAACAGAATCCAAAACTTCAGTTCTACGCATAACATCGACTCGACAATTAGTCCCTCCTTCGCAGCGAGTTTGAGGAGTGTTTGCTCTGCCAAAACCAAGGCGAAAAATGCAGGCGTTGGGATGGACCCTTCTTCAACAACTTTCGATAACACATACTACAAGTTGATCCTCCAGCAAAAGGGTCTCTTTGCTTCTGACCAAGCTCTGCTCGACTCGCAAAACACGAAAAATCTGGTGCTTCAGTTTGCCGGCTCACATGAGGCCTTCTCTAAGGCCTTTGTTAACTCCATGGTCAAAATGAGTAGCCTTACAGGTGGGCAGGAGGTTAGAAAAAATTGCAGAGTGGTTAACTAATAAGCCTTCAAGTCTTCAATTTAAGCCTCTCATCTATATCTTTTATATTAAATAAAATGTCATTAATGTTTACTTTATAAACCCTACCTGAATAGCTATAAGCCACTCTTCACTGCATTTATATCACTCGAGACTCGAGGGAGATCAATTTATTTTGAGGTCCCCAATGACTTGACCAACTCAACACGAGCTACCAAGGTGGAAAGAAAGATGACCCACAACCACCACCAGTTGAAGAGAAAACCTCTTTGGTTTAGTTTCTAGAATGGTTGCTGTCGATTAAACTATAGGTCATCGACGAAAACGAGTTGTTTATCTGTGGAGGGATTTCCCAATCAATGAGGCGTCTCATGGATATATTCCAATATAATAAATGCAGTTGGTGTTGGCAAAAGGACCTGCTGGCTCGACCCGTTATTATTTTGGGTCTAGTTGGACTCAATTCATTACAATAACGAGCCGAGTCTGGTTCGATCCCGGACGATGGGTCGAGCCGAACCCGTCAACGCAGTTTCGCGAACTTGCTTGGGACCGTACCAAACGAATCGGTTTGCGAGCGGGCTTTACCTTTTGCCATAAATTTCTCAAGAGGTCTCACTTTTCTCTCTTTAGTTGGTCTGAGTTTTTTTTTCAAATTTCTCCCTTTTTTAATATTTCCCCCACCTAGTTTTCATAGGAAAATGAAAAGGAAGGTCATTTTCATCTTTTTAACGTGGGATTCTCATTCTTCATTCTTTTAACAATTTTTGTATTTTTTTAAAATTGTTTTGTTTCTTTTTTTTTCTATTTTTTATTTTTTTAGAATAAATAAATTATATTTTCTTTCTCTCACTATTTACAAATAATATTAATTTTTTTCAACCATTTTCATTTTTTTAATTCAATAATTTATATTTTGATCATCATTTATCAATTTAACTTTTTTTAGTAATGTAAATTTATTATTTTAACTCCTTGAATTTATATGAATACTTTTTATTCACTAATTTATTTTATCCATCATCATTTGTTTCAGGTTCCTCTTATTTATTACACCAAATGTCAAAAAATAGAAAAAATAATATTATGTTACTCTGTTAAAATACGCACTAAGATGTCAAATAAGTACTGGTGCAATTAATGTAATAAATTAATTATTTATAATTTAATATATTAATTACATTAATCATTGTTTAACACATCAATGAGCATTTTAAAAGTGTAGGATAAAATAATAAGCATAGAATTAGTCAAATAGAAAAGATGATCATTCACAACAAAGAAATACAAAAAAGATTTCATTTATCCAGAACTGAAATGTAAATTTTGGACATCTACTAATTATCATTAGGACCAAAACACAAATTTTACAAACAATTTTCTTCATACAAAGTTTACTTAACTTAAACAAAGAGTGATCTATACTCAATGAGATAACATGTGCAAATTAGTTAATCAAATCAACACCGACGAATTCCATGGTAATATACTATTACGAACAAAATTTCTTAAGATAATAAATCATTTGATTGCATATAAACTCATTCAACTCAGCCACAACTATCATGTACGAAGTAATAGGAATTGGAGTAATGTCTGGATTAAAATGAACATAAAATAAAATATCGCAGTCGGGTGGTAACCTTGTAAAATCTTCAAAAAAAATGTCAGGATACAGCATACTCCCATAATGCTTTAATTCTCCTACACCTGCTAAAAAAAGACCACAATGTATGGTCGATATAAAGCTAACATGACACGCTTTACTTAACAATTATCTTTAGTTTAATACTCACTTAACATATTCAAACACAGGATCACACCAAACTGATCCATATATATAAACTATCTTGTGTGCAGGCAACTCGTGCATATTAACCATATCATCCACAAAGTGTTAAACGTGAAACATCTCATTATCGTTATTTAACGGTCACTCATTCACAAGGAAATGTTAAATTTTTTCCTACCAATGTTTTAAAAAGAAATGCAATAGCGTAAGAACAACAATATGCCTCCAAAACACATCCAACAATTTAGGAGAGAGTGGCCGCACTATCAATGACACAATGTCGAATCCAATCATAGACATTAAAAACTCCAACTACATAAACATGTTCAAGGAACTTCTTTGTTATCTCTTCTAGCCATCTCACTCTTGGTAGGTTCTATCACAACTCAGAGATGAGCTTAAATAGAAATGTCTGGTCGAATGACCTGATTCTTGAAGAGAGCCTGATTGTCTAGCTCTAGGCTACGTTTATAACAGAAGACTTAATATAAAATTTGAGCTCTTGGCCACAAAGAATGGGTCGAAGTCAACATAACGACCACATAAAAATAAGATAGTGCAAAACTCAAATAATCCAACAAAATATTGTGCAATAAATAAAGTACTAGATACACAAATACAAGCCACTTATAAGAAAATAAGTAAACAAAGAATTTCTCACAAAGGAAAAAGAATAACACTAGAGAAAAACAAAGAGCATAACCAAATGTTGAACCACCCATTGGCGAGCAACATCACCAACAACGTCCACAATCTTAATCTAAGGAAAAAGATGGTGTTTTTTAGGGTGAGCGACTAACTCAGTATGGAACCTTATGTTAAAATCAAATACATGTAAAATAAGTTTTTATCATTTTCTTTCAAAACCATGAGTCAGTTATAAAATGCAGTGCATGAGCTTACATTCGAAATCATTTTTCTTTTCATTTTAAAAGAAATGCAGTGCATGAGCCAAGGATTTACAAATCATCAAATTTTTTTTATCATTTTAAAACAGGCTTAACAAGTCACAAGTGAGGCAGGTTTGAAAACATTGTTACATACATATGTAGCTATAAATAAAGTAACCATCCACCGTTTTTATTTGAAATTTTTCCTATTTAAAAAGGAGGGTCACTCAAAGACCCTTCAGACATACAATTAAAGAAAAACGGCGATCCGTAGACAAGGCAGCACCTCGTGAGTGAGAAAGAAATGAAAAGTGTTAGTGATCAAAAAATTCAGCAGCGTCACCCAGGTTGCCAGAGCAAGCTCAACAACGACACAACTTGTGAATCAGAAAGAGTGGCTGGCGAGCAAGCTCCGCGAAGACACAACTCGCAAAATTGTGGCTATGTTTAGGGATTCAAAATCCAATGAGCATGTCATCACTTTCCTATTACCTATTTTCGTATCATACAAACAAACAACCTTCAAACAACAGAAGGTGTATATAATTTGACTTCGATTGTTTTGGTCACTCAACTAAATGCAACCCAAAACAACTTGAGACCGATATTAGAAATGACTAAACAGCCCAAACAAATCAGCCCATCGGGCATATAAGTATCACGAATTAAATGAAATACCATGAACTTGTAAAGTAAACATGTAAAATGTATATACATATATGTAAAAACTAACGTGCTGACGACCAGGTCATGTGAAGGTTTTCATAGGTGTCAATCCACCAAATTAAAGTTTTGCAAACTATGCAATGCAAATACAGTATATGATAGAAACTTCTACCTCTATGACAACCACAACCTTATCGACTAGCCAACACATGCTATCTGGAACAAACACCAGAAACAAGACATCGAAAGTAGGAACACTATCGAAACCTATAGCAACCTGACGTCAAATCTCAAATTAGAACACAATGGATATCAAAAGGAATCTAATTAGGGCTAGGAGCCCTAACATACTAAAATGACTTTAAAACCCTAATAAGCATACTAAAAGAAATAATAAGTGGATTATAAATCGACAATGGGAACCCAACCAATAAACCATGATAACAGTCACGAACTTCGTCGAGGTGACAAAGTTTCTTTAAATAAATATCAGTGTGGGGTGCGAAATGCAATACAGGGGTCGACACCCCATAACAAGGGTCAACCCTTGCCTCACACAAGACATAACATGAGTCGATCGCTCTTAGCAAAGGTCGACCTTTGAATGTTCTGTCACAATAGGGTCAACCGGCCTTGTCGACCCTTTATTCATGCTAGTCTCAGCAGGGGTCAACACTTGTAGGCAGGGGTCAACACTTGTAGGCAAGGGTCAACTCTTGTTGCTCTCGGGTATGGCAAGTGTCGACCAGACTAGTCGACTTTTGCACCCTACGGTTTGTTGGGGTTGACACTTGCCGAGTTGTGACCTTTGCTTGGCTTTGCCACCACCATTGGTAGACACTTGCTCGCCAAGTGTTCACTGCTATGTCGATTTCCATTGAACGGGGAGCGAGAAATCCGGCCTCCCTTGCAAATTTTCGCTACCAATTGACTTTAAAACCTGCATAAACCTCAAATCTACCAAAATAACATAAAAAGAACCAACAATTTCGAGTTTCAAACCTTGAAATCCCAATCCGACATAAACAAAAACTCTAATGACAAAACTAACACAAACAGGTTTGAAATTAAATTACCCTTGACGAATCTTCACAAAATTTGAAGATTGAAGTGGAAACACTCAATTCTACACTCGAATTCCTCCCTCTCGCGATCGCATTCGCAGACAACAGGAAGGAAGGCTTCCTTAAAAAAATAGAAAATTTTAAAATAAAAATAGTATAATATAAATACAAGATATTTAATATATATAAATATAATATAAATTATTATATTATATATCGATATTAAACCCTTACAAAATCTGACACGACGGATGATGTGATCAGTGCACCAAAACTTAAGCCCAAAAACCATGATCCAATACAGTATAGAAGGATCCATGATAAGTTTAAAAAGCAAGGAAAGACATAAAAAGACCCAAAAAACACAAAGGGTCACAAAAAGCACAAAGTGCGCATGCCCAGACCCAGCCTCGCGCACTCAAACGCAGCAACGTGCGCGCCTAGATTCTGACAGCGCGCCTCGTGGCAGCTCATGCCCAGTTGCCCAGCTCATATCTTCCCCACTCGCCCCGTCAGCGAGCATCCCTGTGTATCTCATGCCTCATCAACGCGCGCCCTGTTAGTGCCCCACCCAGGCACCCACGTGCCAGCCTTGTCAACGCCCAGCCCAACGCGTGCCCCAGCCTGCCTAGCGGCCCACCAACGCGCCCCACTCCGCCTCTCACCTTTCCAAACCTAATTTTCACCTATTTTGGTATTTGTTTAGTTTCCTTAAAACCTAGATTACTTGTCGAATATTCCTAAGATATTTAGAGATATTTTCATTATTTTTAATAATTGTTTTAACATATTTAAACACAAGTTATATAACCTAAAGGAGATCGACTTTGGATGATTAAAATTTCTTTTGAATGATTCTTCTTGGTGAGGATTTTTCTCTTGAGTTTTTCATGAAGAATTATGTATTCTTCAAGTCAAAGCTTGAAAGACAAACTTGATAGTTTTGAATCTAATCAACGAGTTTGGTTAGGATCAAGTTACTCTTTCTTGATAATTTGATTCCATCTGCAAGATTCGATTGAGGCAAGTTCTCTATACTTGATTTCAAAGGCATTCCTGAGTCTTTATTTCGTGTGTTGAACACGATGCTAGCATCGAAAACACTCCGTTCTACACTCGAATTCCTCTATCTCGTGATCACAGTGGACACCAAGAAGGAAGACTTTCTTCCTTAAAAAAAATAAAAAAATTTAAAATAGAAATAGTATAATATATTTAATATAATATAAAATACTATATTACATATAGATACTAAACATATTCTTTACAAAATCCAACACGATGGAAAAACACAACGCCAACAAAAATTTTTCAAACCTAACCGCAAAAAAAAAAAAAAAAAAAAAAATCCAAATGCTAAAACATCGTCTGCGACAAAATGATTTACTTAACAAAATCTCGAGACTCTACCATGCAGAACCAATAACACTCGAAATGTCCCACGTTACATAAATTCTCATCAAATAAACCTGAGGATAAAATACCAATTTACCTAATGCAGAACTTCATAATTAGCCATGCTAGACTCCAAAGACATGTTTTGGTACAAGCTCTCACGGCAGGCACCCTCGACCAATGTATATGCAACATAAGAGGATCGCGGCGCCTAGTCCAAAGTCGTGTTTTGGTACTGACTCCCATGGCGAAAGTCTGAACCATGTCATCGACACTCTCGGCAAACATATATGTTACATTAGAGGATCACGAGTTTCCAAACTTTAATAATGGGCACCTGCCACAGCTGCCCAATCCAAAGACATGTTTTGACGTGGGCTCCTATGACAAAAGCTCGTGCCACGCAGCGGGTACCCTCACCCAATGTATATGCAAAGAAATCTCTCCCCCTATGTTTACAAATCTCTCACCTCTGTTTATAATTCTCTCTCCCATTTTCATTATTTAACAGTTGAACTTATATTAAAGGTAAATATAATTTTATTAAAAAGTGTGCATAGTTTACTTTATTTCTCCCTTCCCATGACCATTGTCAGTAAATAACTCTTGCATATCAACAACCATATTCAGTGAGAGAAATATAGACATTATCAAGTAACTAAATCTCAAATAATATTATCAAAGTAAAACAAATGTAAAAGTAAAACAACGAAATACAAAATGTTATTTAACGTTACAACACGTTAAACTGTTCAAAACAACACAAGAAAACACAATACATAAACTATGCTTGTGACGACAGTCCGACGTCGGTGGATGGAGGTGCCCGTGGAACAAGCAAGACTTACGCACTTACACCCAATCCTTATCATCTTCCCCGTTCATCCACTCTTTAATTCTAGCATCCAATTTTGTCTGAGCTGATGTGATCTCCCCAACTTTGCCTATGAGAAAGTTCAATTTCTCCTTGATTATGGCCAACACACTAGATGTGTAAGGCGAATATGGCTATGCAAGAGCATCCTCCATGGGAATAGGCTGAGAGGTGGAAGATGGAGGAGGAGCTGCTGATGTAGAGGCTATATGATTGGATTTGAAGACCCATTAACATTTGACTTCCTCAATACCCATACGAACCAAGATGGTCGTATACATCCACTCCCTTTTCTTGTCTAACAAGTATGTCAGAGGATATTCTAATTACAAAATGCTTGAAGATCTTATGAATCAACGTGTTGTATGGTAAATTTATCGAGAAGTAGCTAAGAACGTCGACCATGTGATTCAATATTATGTATCCTAGATTTAATCTTTTATCGTTGTAGATCTCTATTATAAACAAATCCAAGCAACTCACATGGTCTACATGTCCATCACGACCTAGATGGGTATGAGATAGAATGTGATGACTCATGCTTTGACATTTAGATCTTTCATCTTCAGTTTATAGAAGACTCCACTATCTGGATTTCTATGGATCTTCCTTAGTAGATCTAATTCTGCACTTTGTTGAATGAAATCAAGTTCTCGAGACGATGATGATATTCCTCTAAATGCTTGTCATTCATTTGGGAACTGGATGACTTCATTAATGATACTCATTCTCAAAGTGAATTCCTGTTTGAGAATATACAATTTTACCTCTAGAGGCTATGTCCTGCAATGTAAATTCGCATAAAATAATCCAATGAACCTATAATGACAAGAACCTCCAATATTGCATAAACCAGATAATACAATATGTGCAAACAATTCTTCAATTCTCAATGATCAAAAACTTTCAAACAATACTCTCCTAGAGTAAATAATAGACCCTTGTCTTATATTAGTCTCATATCCAACACGAGTAGAATCTATTTTAAATTCTTTCAATGAAAAATACCAAGTTGTCGATGGAGGACGAGTCAACCCACTTGAACTTGGAGCACACTCTTCAAAGTTAGCTTGGTCGCCTTTGAAGCCATTGATTTCAAAATTACCAAAAAAAGATTCACAAATTTTTGAATTTAGATCACAAAAATAACGCTCGAAAAGTTGACAAATTTCACGGAACAATTGAAAGAAAGGAGCGGAAACTTGATTATGAAGGTGACAAATGATGATTTTGCCCGCCCACATTAGGAAACTTGACATCTGTAGAAAAAATTTTAACGAAAAACTAGATGACAAAAACTGGATGACAATGGTTGTTTTGTTAACGAAACATAGTTTAATGACAATTTTAGTAACAAAAATAATTTAGGTGTAAGTTTTTAAATAATCTCATAGTTTAAATTTTTTTTGTTAATTATCTTTTTAAGACCACAGAAATAACCTAACGGTTATGGAAATTCGACAAGAAGGGCGAGTTAAAAAATAACCATGGTTAGGTTCCTTCGAGGACGTCGACGCGAGGGCAATTACGTAATCCTACACTTACCAATAAACCTGCGCAGCGCAGAGTTTCTATGGCCAAGCTACCAAAAAAGGGGAGAGAAACCAAGAGGAGAGAAAATTCGCCAGAGATTCTTCTGCTGCCGCTGCTGCTTCTTCTTCTTCTCTCGCTCTTTTTGTAGTTCTGCGATCCGATCGCTCTATATTTTTGGATAATCTTTTCCGTTTTTCATTTGTCGATTACTTTCTCATTGCGCTTAACTCTTGCGGATTTTCAGTAATTTCTTTTTGCCATTTTGTCCCTTTCTTCCTTGATAGAGTCGTCGATTTCTCTCTAAGGAACCCTACTTTATTATGGCAATGTCTAGCGCCGCCGTTATGGATTCTGGTGATGATATCTGTAGCCCCAAATCTCGTCGTTCCTCCCGAACGGGCTCTTCACCGTGGACTCAGATTCTCAGACCGGAATCGGAGTCTTTTTGTGCTGTTTCTTTCTCATCTTCGGTCATTTCATCGCCGAGGGCTGTGGTTGAGTCGATAGTTTCTTCTCCTGCGTCTTCCTCTTCGCCCTCAGCTTTGGAGGAGCCAATGGGGGGGAGCTTGGAGGACGGCAACGAGCTTGATCGCAATGCAGAGAAGAAGACCGTGTGGAACAAGCCCTCGAATGGAGCTGCGGACGTTGGACAGGTTATGGGAGCTATTTCCTGGCCTGCCTTATCGGAGTCGACTAGAGCTTCTCCAAAGTCATCCGAATCGGTGAAAAGTTTATCTTATGGATCTTCTGGCTCCGAATTGCAGGTTTAGTCCTTTGATTTTATATTGTATTGATTTTTTCTTTTTGGCTTATGGTAAAACGTCGAGAAACAGGGTGATCATTTATTTTTTCTGCACCGAAGCTGAATATTGAGCGACTGTTCTGTTTTTTTTTTTTTTTTTTTTTTTGCAATCAACCTGTCTACATCGCCTCTGCAACCCTTATATATGCGTTTTTGGTTATTCAGATATGATGATTGATTTGAATGAAAAGGAAAAAGGAAAAAGGAAAAAGGAAAAAGAAATAAAGTCTCAATGCTGGTTAAACTTGGGAATGAAATGGGTGATGACAATTTGTTTCTGCGTAGTATCTCATATAATTATCATCTAGAATTAATTGAATGTTGGGAACTGAACTGTGTTTGTTCTCTTCCTGGTATGCTTAGCCATTCACTTTCTCAGGAATGGTCAGCCGCTTTCTTTGAAATATCATTTTATTATATTTTCTACCATCGTGAAATGGAAACAGTCAGGATAAGTATCTCATATATGGATATTTTTTTGTTACTACCGTATAAATAGAAGTGATAGAACTATTTGTATTCATCTGGGTCTAATTTTTGTTGTCTTATGAGGCTGTTTGTTTCTGCATGCTATGCTCATAACGTTCCACGTCCTGCACTTGGTGGATTGAAATTATCTCCTCTTCTTTACAGAAACAAATCAGTAGTAATGTTAATGCAGAATCCAGCTGGAATCCAATACCTGCACGCCAGAAATCAATAAAGCGTAACAGTGCAAACAATTTATATAGTGGTGGTACTTCACAGCCGTCAGCATTTCCAGGTTCTTCAGTGGATTCACTTCCTAATTATTCAAAGGATCATAATCAGAGGTCTCCAGTTACTACTCAGTCTCCTACTGGTAATGATTACCCACCACAGCATCGAACCACATTCAGAAATCATAATTGGGGTACGCATTTGCGTGGAGATTCTTCTCATCATCATAATCATTGGGTCAGGCGTGATTATGATCGGGGAAATCAAGATTGGAATGGTCATCGAAATTTCAGTGGCCATCAACAAAGAGTCGTGCCAAGGCACTTAAGGCCTTCTCCACCTCCTACTACTGTTCCCTTCATTCCCCCTTCTTCAGTCTGGCCTTTTGGTGGCCAAATGCCTTTTCCAGGTGCAGTGCTACATTTGATGTGCAGTAATTTTAGTATTATAAACTGAAAATTCCTATAATGCTTATATATGATTTCAGAACTTGCGCCATCAGTTATATATGTTGCAGAACCGTACAGAGGCGTCCCTTTTGTTGCTCAAATGCCACATCCTGCAATGTTTTTCCCTGCCCCGGATCTTCATCTATTCTCGAAGATAGTTAATCAGATAGATTATTATTTCAGGCATGCTTCAATGTGGCTTTTGCACACTGATAATTAAATTTGGCTTAATTTCCTTATATATTCTTTGGACAGAATAAGATTGACGGTTTACATTTATTTGTTACAGTAACGAAAATTTAGTTAAAGATATGTACATCCGGCGGAACATGGATGACCATGGATGGGTTCCCATCAAGCTAATAGCTGGGTTTAACAAAGTTAGTCAATTTGGTACCCATCTGTTATTTGATTGTTCGTGACCAGTGATGCTTGTTATATGGTTTTCCTGCATTGAACTCTATTTATCATCTTATCATGTGTTTAGATACAAGGAAACAACTATAAAATTGCTTGTGTCACACTGGGCTTCCTGTTTATAATTGTATTTTTGTCAGTCCTGTAATCGATCTTCAAAGAAATGTTGCAATGTATTGGGATGTCTATATCTGTTGCAGTTAAATAGGTACTCTATTTGGTTTTCTTCTTTGCTGCATTGTTATTGATGTTGCTATACATGGACATTTTTTGATTATAGGTACATGAACTTGATTTTCTGTTTTCATGTATTTTACCGCCATTCAAAACTTATTTTGAGCTGCTTCTTCATTTTGCTTTTACAGGTTTTGTATTTAACCGACAATTTGCAGATTATATTGGATGCTTTGAGAACATCTACTGTTGTGGAAGTGCAGGTATTTAAGTTTTTTATAGTAGGTCTTAAGGTGGTTAAAGTTAACTGATAATTGAACTGGTTTTAGTTTGTCATTACTGATTTCATACTTGCAGGACTAACTCCCGCCATGTCCTCTTACATAAACTAAATGCATTGTTGTATTTTGTATTTTTGACCTTCTAAGTGGGATTCTATTACCTTGTCTTGTAGGGAGATAAAGTAAGGAGGAGAAATGATTGGATGAGGTGGACGATGCCATCCTCAGCTCAAATTCCCAATATTCCTGGACTTCAGAGTCATGAAGTATCGAGTAATGATTTGCTAGCACCTGGTGTGCAAAATTTGTCTCTGGAGAACAAATCTTATTGAAACAGCTCAAAAGTTTCTCGATGATCACAAAGGAATTTAAGCCATCTCAGCTGGTCGGTGTTCGTGGTAAAGGTCAATTTGCTAATGTGGGTTTTGATCACTCTAGTTCTGCGAGAAATTAGAGGAAGCGATGTGCTGGATTACTCTAACTTTTTGCCCATTATCAGATACTTGAGGTAGGGGGTATAGTGAAACAAATAGTGGATACTGGATAGAAATATTAAATGGATATCTTTTGCATTGGTCTTTTGGAGATGTCAAGTTGAGGAAGGAAAGTGGGAGGGGGAGAATAATTTTGACAGACTACTTATAATGACATGGATGTTATCGGGATGCTTATTGTCTTTGTTGATTGTTTTTATAACCCGATTTGTTACCTTTTTGATGTTTTTCTCTTTTCATGATGACAAATTCTACGGGAGGAGAGAAGTGTTGATGTACTTCTCTTTGCATCCCCCTTCTCCCTTCCCTTCCCTTCCCTTCCCAGAGGTCTTCTGGAGCCTCTGAAATAACATGAAAGATTGATTTGGAGTCTAGAAACTATCTCAGGACTGAGTGAACTACTTACACCCGGAATGCTTGAGCTTGATTGGAACACATCTTGCCTCGATTAGGATCGGGAGTTTAAATGCTATATACTCGTTTCTTCAGTTCTTTTGAAGACACAAACTGTATACAGGTGGCCCTCTGTGAACTTTTATTTTAACATATAAATACACTCTTTGAATTATCAAAAACTCTTTTTTTTTTTGGTTATTGTGAGAGGAGACTGATATCTGTTAGAATATTTTTTTTATGTCTTTCCTTGATTTTTTTATGTTATAGATTTGCATTCTAAGTTTGTAAAAGTACTTGTTGTGTTGTTCCTTTCAATAACAACAAAAAAGAGTGTGTGGGTTTGGTTGTTGCTCATTCTTTTACTTTTGTTTTTCACACTATGAATTCTTCTTTTATATTTCTATATTTCAGGCAAGATTCAGCCCCTCACTGTTTAAATGTGAGTGTAAGGTACCAAATTGAATTTAGATTTGTACAAAAGGGGGGCAAGAATTTTGGACAAAATCTCAGGCATGGCCTGTTTGGTCCTTATGTTTTTGTTATTTCATAACTAGCTCTTGTAGTGCAGGTTTCAATTTAGCTGGTCTAGTTTTAGTTCTCATTTATGCTGTTTGCGTATAAGGTGATTAAGTTCTTTATTTCTTCAACCTATAAACCTTGGATTAATCAATGATTTCTTAATATTTGTACGTAAGTTTTACACGTTTACTCTACGCATGTGTGGTTTCATTTTGTTGATTTATATGATAACTCTGATGGATGAATCTGTGATGCTTTCGATCCCCACGTTCATCCTTTCCTTACTTTGGGTCAAACTCGGATGGCTTCTCTGAATGTAATCTATACTCACACAGGCCAACACCGGGAGATCGCTAAACCTAGTTACCTCAAAGTTTGATTCAGACTCATCGAATCAAAACCCTACTCTTTGAGTTCACTTTCATGGTTATAGATAGTTTTATAGGCTTACAGGGTGTTTCATCCTTTCCAAACCACATGATTGCTTTGGAAACCTACCCTCAGTCCCACCCTACTTCCTTCAAAGATGACCCTTTTTATGGTTGGGTGGATGTTTATGAACTCAAAAAACTATAGTCAGAGGTGTTGTAGTCTGGAGATATGTCCAATTGAGACCACTTTTCTAATTTATTTTTCGTATTATTACAACTGGAAAGTCTGAACGAAAAGAAGTGGGTTGTACAGGTGGGTGGGGCCTAATCTATATGTATACTACTACACTCAAAAAGAAACAGATTTTGGGACAGTGTGATCCTCAGCCGACAGCTGTATCCACTGTTTAAGAAACTGCAATCTCTCTCTCTCCCTCGGCCTATTTCCCTTCTGATTCAGAGGATTGATTGACAAGGGACGACACTTGTCGTTTGGAGAGGTTGGAATCAGAAATGGGTCTTTATGATTTCTGAATCTTTCTAAATCCTCACTTTTTGATGATGTTCCTCAAAAGCTTCTACCATGGAAAGAGAGGCTACCAATCTATTTAACGCCATAGTTGAGCTTTCCTTTTCCTTCGTGGTCGAATGAAAGTTGAATAAAGATGGAGGGAGGATAAAAAGTGGCCCGTTAAAATGATTGAAACTCAGAAAGAAGACAGCAAATCGCTCGTGTTACACGCAAATCGACATGTTAATCACACCTCCAAGACCAGATGTGCAATGTTTTCTTCGTGAAATATAGGTTACTTTTTGATTTAACGTTTGATTATGATGTTTTCTGTTGAAAACTATACTTGGAATCCATGACTTTCAAACCATGCTCGTGAGAATCCTGTTTGGCTTGAAAAGCAGCTTTCACTCCCATTGATGCTGCTATCCCCTGTCTTATCCCTGCTGGACTGCAACATTTCACTCTCATTACCCGCCATTCAAACTCCCTTTTTCAACTCCATCTTCATCGCTCACCTCCGCAACCTCTTTAATGGAGGAAGTATGGAAGGACATCAGCGTTTCGCCGAAAGAAAATGAGTACTCATTGACGACCTCTTCAAGCCTGCTTCATTCCTATTCAAACTTTCATGACTTTCTCGCTCGACCCTCCGGCGGTGACCCGCCATTAATAAGCTGCACGTTGGGGCCTTGCTCTACTTTTCATCCGCCTCCGACCACCATGTTGACCTTGAATTCCGGCCGCGAGATCCACTTTCAACATGACCCTGACTCACTACGGGTCACCTCCCAGTTCCGGTCCCACCCCATCTCAAATGCTTCTGTCAACGGCACCCAGTTCGAAGGTTTTCCTTCCTCTGCCTTCTCTGTTTTTGGAAAAAGAAGATTCCATCAACCAGATGGAAACTCAGGCGAAAGACGGCATAAGCGTTTGATGAAGAACCGGGAGTCTGCTGCTCGATCGAGAGCTAGAAAACAAGTAATTTTGAAACGATCATCGTTAAGATGAAACTAAAATCTCTAAAATCTATGACAGCTTTGGTTTATATGTGTGTTTCACTCATGTTGCAGGCTTACACGAATGAGCTGGAGCTTGAAGTTGCTCATTTAATGGAAGAGAACGCAAGGCTCAGGAGACAACAAGATCAGGTGATTACCCAAGTTTAAAAACAACGATTTCCCAAACATTTATCCGTTGATGATTTACCATCTTCCTATCTTCTTTTGTTTCTTGCTCTTTAGGTATCTTTAGATGCTTCTGCTGCTCAACATCCCAGAAAGCACGTGTTCCAAAGATCGTCAACAGCTCCATTTTGATGCCATTTGGTTTACCTTATCACATAAATCATTATGTTTTATGCGTTTTGGATCGACGCTGTGTTGTGCTGTGCATTGACCCGTGAACAGGGAGAAGCCGTGGATCTGGGTCTTGACGAATGAGAGGAGAACATTATTTCTGCTGCAGTTCGTGGAGGTAAGTTTGAGACTCTTCAATGCATAGTGGGTCTTAAGACACCATGTTTATGTGTTATTTGGTGTTCTTTGATCGTTTCCATCATTTCTTAACGTCTGAAACAAGAAATTTGCCCCAAATGGAAGAGAGAGAGAGAGAGAGATTGAGAGGATGTGTTATGGTTTGAAAATTTGCATATATGGAAATGATAAATATGACGGAAGAATATAGAAGAAGTATGAAAGTAGTTAATACGTGATATGAAAATGGACGCTCTAATATCAAATGACGCGAAAATGAAAGGTTGGCCACCGGTGCAGTCGACCTCAATTGGGGCTGACGGTTGGGTTGCAAAAAGCTCTCTAGTTTGGACTTCTAGGTGGAAACAACGGATGTCCATAAATGTATTAAAAAAAAACACAAAAAAAGTCTTGGAAGTGAATTTTCTGGTGAAAAGACGGATATCTGAAAATATACGAATAATTAAAATATAAAATGTTTCTTATAAACAATTTAAATATTTTAGTGTCATTAAAAAGGTAAAAGTGAATGAAATTTTAAGGTATTAAAATAGACATTTTAATGAAGCAAATTACGTTGAAATTATAAAATTTGGAGCTCGTGCCTAGATACGATTTTCAATAAATACTCAATATGAACAAATCGAGTCAAACAAATTAAGGATGAAAGGAGAAAAATTATGGAAAAGTCTTACCTAAGATATCATGTAATAAAATGTGACCACCAATAGGGTGGTGCCACATGTCAAATTGGAAACTAATTAAATTAACTATTTTGATTATCTTAATTAATTGAAATTAGTCTAATTAATCTTTATTAGCTTAAATTCAATTATATTAAGTAAATAAGCAATAGCTTAAATTGTAATGCTCTAGCATAATTTTTACCAATAGAGAACTCTAGAGACTCTCATTACCTGAAGAAGAGACGAGAGTTTCGTGGTTGTGCTAATGAGGAGGAGGAGGAGAATTAAGCTTAATTATCTTTAAGCTAACACGCACAACTATGTGACGCCTTATTGATTATGTTCTCAATAAATGTGTACTTCTCAAACTTAACCTCCAGAGGACTAAGAATTTTCAACCCAAGAAAAACTCACAGTTTCTCTCCTTCTATTTACTGTGTTGTACATACGTCATACGATACATATGAATAGCCCATGAGAAATATATTGGGTTTGAATGTGACCAAGAATAGCTCCAGTAGTTATATAGATAATTTCATGATGCATGACTTAAGTATATATTCTATGTATTCATTCAATGCATATATATACATACTAATAACGCATGTAATATAAATCATGCAAATTTTATTATTTATCAAAAAAAATGACTTATGAATTATGGTCATACATCTATTTAAGATCCTCTAATCATGTGAAAGTAGAGATAAAACCGTTGACAAAATGGGTGAAAGGAATGCATACTATAGCATGGTAAAAATATCAAAATTCACTTGATGATGAGTATGTGCAGCTGCTTATATAATTCTAAGTTTGTTTTTTAACAAATATTTATGCTCAAAGATTGAATTTTTATCCTATTTAAAAATACTCTTGATGAAAGGTATTTAATTGTACTAACGTGTGTTCAAGTTCTTTCGGTAATTGCTAAGTTTTATAGGACTTGAATGATGTAATTAAAGGGGTTATACATAACATTTATGTGTTTAACTCAAGAGCTCAAAGCGTCAACTAGACCAGCAAGATGTCGACTGCATGATCAATTGCAAAAATTATAGAGAGTTCAAAGTGTCGATCATCATCTCACAGTGTTGATCGCACGAAAAAATACTAAAATTACACAGAGATCAAGGTGTCGATCGTCAAGACAAAAGTGTCGACCACTAGGATGTTGAAAATATTTCAGAGAGGCTCAAAGTGTCGACCGCTCAGACGAAGTGTTGACCGATGCAGTCTGTAACACCCGGTTTTACGGGTTTTTGAATTGTGCGCGCGATGGCATTTTTGTAAATAATTGAAATACGTCTGTTTTGCGAATCAAGAGTTTTAATGGAATCCTTGTAATTAATATGGATTTTAGGAGAAATATGGGAATTCAAGAAATTCAAACCGAAATGTTATGCCCGAACTTCCGTTTTTGACCCTATGGCGATTTAATTCGTAAAAATAGTAAATTAAATCCGTTTGACGAACGGAAAGTCTTAATAGGGCTCTAGTATTAAAACGGAATTATTGGAGAAATAATAAAATTTTGAAGAAACCGAACTGATAGCCGAACAACGAGATAAACGAAAGGTTAAACCAAAGGGCAAACTTGTCATTTGACCAGCCAAATTGATTTTAAAACACAAAAAACCCTCTTCCCCAACACTTAAACGTTTTCTTCCTCTCTCTCTGGCGATCCCATTTCCAGACGACTCTCCACGGCGCTTCTTCCCTTTCCTTCATCATTCCTTCTCCGATCTTCAACGTTCTTCACGTTTTCTCCTCCCATCGTGATTATAGGTAAGTTTCTAGTGTTTCTCAGCCTTTATTCTCGATTTTTGAAGGTTTGAACGATTAGGGTTTTATTGGATTTTGCCAAAAATAACCAGGTTAGGTTAGGTTAGGTTAGTTATTGCTTTATTGACGATTATTGAACGTTATTGGATGAAGTCTTGGGTGTATCTAGAGTTTTGTTTGTAAAATCAGAAATGGAGCTTAAGAAATCTCCATTAATGGAGGTTTGTTAATGGTGAGCGTAAATTGCTCGATGAAATGCCCGAGAGAGATTAATTAGAGTTTTCAGAAATTTCCTTTAGTTAGAAGTTTCGTAAATTTTCAAAGTTTGAATGTTTAGGCTCGATTTTGATAATGAATGCTATGGATTGACTTAGGTGACGAAGCTCGAAACGAGGAGCTCGCGTGCAACGGACACGAGGTAAGTTCTCGTGACTTGTTTGACCGATTTGGCCTACACCATAAGATTATGTTGATTGAGGAAAATTAGAGATGTTTGATGTGTTGGGTAATTAGGTTGGGTAGTTAGTGGTAGTTAAGTTGTTGAATGTTTAAGTTCGTTGTTTGTTATGCTTTGATTTCGTTTATAATGTTGTTCATGTTCATGCACCATAGTTTCTGAAAAAGCACGAAAATGAATTTCCATGCATGTTTTCATTAAAAAAAAAAAGGACAATGAAAAGGTAAAATGTATGTAATGATGGTCACGTCGGGGATGGTGGTTCAAACATGGCTGTCCTACAGGTGAAACATGTTTTCCCCCTGAGTAGATGAAATGGGTTATCCAATCGCCGGATGTGCCGCTTTTATCTACCGAGAGTGAAGCTTCGGTGACATATATGAAATGAAATGAATAGCGAAAAGGTAGGAAACATGTTTTACGAACCGCATATGCATAGCATTCACTTGCATTCGCGTAGACTTACTATGATGACCCAGATGTGTAAGTATGTGTACGATGGCTGCACGAACCGGAACCCGGATGACGGTACGTCCGCGCGGGTGAACCGGAAGGTGACGAATCGTAAAAAGAGGGTTGTTACAATCCCACATCGCTTGGGGAAGTATATGGAAATGAAACATATGTAAAGAGACCCTCCCAAGATAGTAAGACGCGTTTTGGAGCACAATTGACAATGGATCCCATAAGAACTCCAAAGTTAAAAGTGCTTCGGCGAGAGTACTATCAGGTTGGGTGACCAACTGGGAAGTCCTCGCCAAACAAAGCCGTGAGGGGAGGATATTGTGCTACGGCCCAATCTCCAGAGCGGACAATATCTTGCTGGGATAAGGGGTCGTTACAAATGGTATCAGAGCTTGTACCCAACCAAAAATGTGGCCAACAAGGACGTTGGGCCCCTGAGGAGGGGTGATTGTGATGACCCAGAAGTGTAAATATGTGTACGATGGCTGCACGAACTGGAACCCGGATGGCGGTACGTCCGCGCCGGTGAACCGGAAGGTGACGGGTCGTAAAAAGGGGGTTGTCACAATCTCATATCGCTTGGGAAAGTATATGAAAATGAAACATATGTAAAGAGACCCTCCCAAGATAGTAAGAAGCGTTTTGGAGCACAATTGACAATGGATCCCATAAGAACTCCGAAGTTAAAAGTGCTTCGGCGAGAGTACTATCAGGTTGGGTGACCGACTGGGAAGTCCTCGCCAAACAAAGCCGTGAGGGGAGGATATTGTACTACAGCCCAATCTCCAGAGCGGACAATATCTTGCTGGGATAAGAGGTTGTTACACTTTCTGAGTCTTTAGCTCACAGTTTGTTTCTATGGTGTAGGTGACTTAGAGCAAGGTGAGGATGATGTCCCTCCACCCGATGAGCCTGTAGCTTGAAAAAGGAGGCTCGTGGGAGCGGCTGGCGTAGTTGATGCGTACATGACCCATGGGAGCATAGGTTACGTATTTTGTGATTTTGGGTTTATGACGGGTTGATGGGTAAAAATATAGAAAGAAATGTATAGAAACACATTTTAGGATGATTGGTGTCTTGATAGTGTAAAAGTTATGTTTTGATATATTTTGATGACGATGTTAGCTTCCGCCACATACGGATGGATTTGTGATGTATAGGTCGTGGTTTTGATGAAGTAGAATTGAAATTGATGCTTTGATAGGTTTTGATGAAATAGAAATGGATTTTGATGATTTGGAATGAGTTTGGATGTTGAAAATAGGTTTGTTGTTTTGGAGATAAATATGTCGTTTTGTGTCGGGTTTTGACGATTTTAGGTTGAATGTTCAGTTTACGGATGTGCATTTTAGTTGGATTGATGATGAATAATTGGAGGATGGTATTTGAAGTGATATTAGGTGAAGGAAGTTGTAAATTGATGAAGTTGATGATGGTATAGAGTGGAAATGGCGAAGTGTGTATGAGAGGGAATGGGGGCGTGAGAAAAGGAAGAGGAAGGGAAAGGAAAGAAGGGAAGGGAAAGAAAAAGAAGGAGCCGATCGATCGCCAGAAGAGGGGCAATCAAATGTAGAATTCTCTGGTTTTCCAGAGAGTTTTTCGATCGTTCGCCCAAAGAGGGGCGAACGATCGGCTGTTATACAGCTAAGCGCTCTGGTTTTCCAGAGCGCTAGCCAATCGATCGCCCGAAAGGAGGCGATCGATCAGCTGTTCAAGGGCCGATCGATCGGCTGTCACACGGCCGATAGATCGCCCCTTTCATTTTATTGTTTCGGATGTTTTTGCCCTTGGCCCTTTACACTATGATTTCCCTCAGTTTTACATGTTCTTTTAAATAGTTTTCAGTACGGTTTTAATGACTTAGACTATGATTTAGAATTAAGAGAGAGTGATTTTGGACATGTTCTAAATTAAAGCCAAAACATCGATAGGTACAGATAGATTACCCGAGTCTGTTCTCTGACATATGCATGAAATGGAAAATGGAATGAAATGAATGAAAAGAAAAAAAAATTATAAGAGCAGGCGAGGGTAGCACATAGGTATGTATGCACGCACATGACACAGGTCGTGGCGACACCGACGTGTGGTCGGGGTCGTCACACAGTCTATCATAATGACAACCAAGTTGTTGAAAATGTTTAAAAAATCATGCAATAGTCACACAAGCGTCAACCAAGTAGATGAAGGTGTCGACCAGCATATTGTTTTTTTTTAAGATCTCTTTAAATAGAAGAAGACAGATTTGTCCAAACTTACCAAATTTGAGAATTACAACAAAGTGCTACCAAATTCATTTGAGAATATAAATCTTGAGCTTATTTCACTCCCCTCCTAATACATCAACTTGAGATTTTGCTCATTGAGAGAGTGTGAGTTTTTATTCATTTGGTATCAGAGCCAAACCTCTGTGGGTTGGTGCGGGCGCATCGAGTTTACTACTGACCTGCGGGTTTCATCGATCGCAGTCGCCTTTAAAGGGTGTGAGAATGATGTAAATCTCACATCTGTTCCAGAGGATCGCCTGAACTAGTATATATATTGGGTTCAAACCTCCACTCTTAAGCTAGCTTTTGTGATGGAGTTAAGGGTTCTCATATCAAGGTGCTTGTGACATTCTTTAAGTTTAGAATCACCTAATTGATTGAGAAGTATAATATATTTAACACGTGCAAACTAATATTGATTTCAATAACAAAAAAGTTTGATAACCTAATTCACCTCACCCCTAGGTTATATTGATCCTACAATTGGTATCAAACCTTGGTTATAATCTTTGTTTTGTGATTGAATTATCTAATTATTGTCTTGATTATTTGCTATGGCTTTTAATACAAACAATATGCTAATTGAGGGGCAATCTATGTTTAGGCCTCATTTCTTTGACAATAATGATTATGTATATTGAAAAGCTAGAACTGAGAATATTTGTGTAATCTATGGATTATGAGCTGTGTCATATTATTGAACAGGGTTCGTATACTATAGTGAAATTAGAAAATGGTATAAGTGTTTCGACATTACCTTTTGAATATGATGAAAATGATAGGCATAAACAAAGTCTAAATGGTAAAGCAATTAATATATTATATTGTTAACTTAATAGAGATGAGTTCAATAAAATACAAGGATGTGACAATGCACATGAAATTTGGCATTTACTTGAAATCATACGTAAAGGAACAAATCAAGTAAAAGAAAATAATGAGCATACTTGTACATGAATATGAATTATTTGTTATGCATAAAGATGAAACTGTTAGTCAAATGTTTACTCGATTACTAACATCACTAACGGTTTGAAAGTGCTTGGTAAAGTTTGTCCTAATGAAGAGTTGTTAGAAAAACTCTGCGGTGTCTCCCAAAAGCATGACAGCCCAAAGTCACGACAATTCAAAAAGCAAGGGATCACAAGGTGCTTAAAACAGAAGAATTTCTTGGTTCTCTAATGATACATGAAATCATCAAGAAGGCCAATGAGAAGGAAGAACAAAAAGATAGGAAAGTCTCCAAGAAAAAGGACATTTCTCTTAAAACTTCAACGAGCAATCCAATTGAACCGAAGAAGGAAGATGATGATAAAGACAACGCTCTTATAACTCAAAAATTCAACAAATTTGTTCAAAGAAGAAACTAGCACGGAAAAAGAGTCACAAAAGAAGATCGATCTGAAAAAGATAAGGAAGCTACTGGTTTTGAGTGCGGTAAATCGAGGCATTTCAAAGCCGATTGTCCGCTAGCTAAAAAGACTCTGAAGGCCTTCAAGAAAAAAACAACGAAAGCAACTTGAGATGATAGTAAAGAAGACACGTCATCTAAAGACGAAGAAGTAACCAACATGTGATTCATGACAAAGGGAATTTAGGTACATGATTCATTTAGTGATTTGGAAGAAAATATTGATGGAAATGAAATGATAGATGCTTTTGATGAGTTGTTTGAGCAATTTACTTTACTTAAATCTAAATATAAAATGTTAAATAAAGAGAATATTTATATTGTTAAGAAGCATGCTAGTGTATATCTTCTTATGAAAAAGAAATTGATAATATGAAGAAGAAAAATAATGTTTTGAGCGATATTATACTTAACTTTAAAAATGGTAGAAAAAATTTTAATATGCTACTAGAACAACAAAGAGTAACCTTTTATAAAGCCAGATTAAGTATGAACCATTTATAAAGAAAAAAGGGTTATAAGAACTTTTCTGTTGGTCCAACTATTTGTAATGTACACAATAGGTTAGTCATAAATCATTTGTATGTTCATTGAAATCAAATGATAAAAAAGTGTCTTCTACTTTGATATAGGTTCTTAAAGGAACCAAGACTAACCCACAAGAACACAAAAAGATTTGGGTACCTAAGAAAAATAACTAATTTTTTCTTGTAGGTTGAAGTCACTTCCTTGAAAGATTTTTGCTATCTCGATAGTGGATGTTTGACACATATGACGGTAGACTCTTCAAAGTTTACGTCCATCACAAAAAAGAAATGAAACGTTACTTTTGGAGGTAATCAAAAAGTGAAAATTATTGGCTTTGGAAACATCAGTAATGCTTCTAACCCTATTATTGCAAATGTTTTTGTGGTTGATGGGTTAAAACATAATCTCTTGAGCATTAGCCAACTATATGATCAGAATTATAGAGTTATTATTCAATCTAAAATTTGCATGATTGAGGATAGCTCAAATGTAAAAATTTTATTTATTAGATATAAATATGAAAATGTTTATACCATTTATTTGAATAATATTTTTTGCTTTGATGAAAAATGTTTTATTGCAAATTATTCTATTGATTGTTGGTATGAGCATAGAAGATTAGCACAAGTAAGAATGGACACCTTAGCTAAGATATCTAGAAACAATCTAGTTATGGGTCTTCCCAAATTTTTCTTTGAAAATGATAAAGTTTGTAATGTTTGTCAAATGGGGAAGCAAACTGAGACTTTGTTTGTTTCAAAGAATATTGTCTCCTCCTCCAAGCCTCTTCAACTTCTCCAAATAGAGCTTTTGTGTCCATCTAAGACCGCTAGCTTAAGAGGTAAACATTATTCATATGTCATTGTAGATAATTTCTCTAGATTCACATGGGTCTTCTTCCTAAGGACAAATGATGAAACTTTCAAAATCTTCTCTTCCTTTCAGAAGAAAGTTGATAAATAAGAAGGATCGTTTGATTGTAGCAATCTATCATGGTAGAGTATTTGAAAATGAAAATTTTGAGCTTCTTTGTGTGAAGCGTTATGGTATTGAACACAATTTTTCTTCACCATGAACGCCTCAACAAAATAAAGTTGTTGAAGGAAAAAATAGATTTCTTCAAGAGCGAGCTAGAACTATGTTTAATGAAAATAGTCTTCCTAAGTATTTTTTACCGGAAGTCATTGCAACCTCTCGCTATGTCCTAAACCATGTCTCTATTTAGACTAATCCTAGAGAAAACTCCATATAAGCTTTGGAATGATAGAAATTCAAAGGTCAAGTACTTTAGAGTCTTTGGTAATAAGTGTTTTATTTTAAACATCAAAGATAATTTAGAAAAGTTTGACTACAAGACGAGTTATGGAATATTCCTAGGTTATTCTTCAACTAGCAAAACTTATAGAGTTTACAACGAGAGAACTCTAGTCTTGGAAGAATCTATGCATGTTACATTTGATGAATCAATTCAATCATTAATGAATTTGGAATTGATTGATGTTCTTGAAGAGGAATTGAAAACTCTTTGACATAGGAGATAAAAATTGTGCTAATCAAGAGAGCACACCCCTTGAAATGGTTTCTAAAAAATTAGGAATAACTTTAATTGATAATGTCAATGATGATTTACCTAAATATTGGAGATATGCTAAGAGTCATCCTATAGATTATATTCTAGGTGATCCTTCCCTAGAAGTCAAAACTAGAGCCTCCCTTAGAAATTTTTGTGCAACGCCTTCATTTCTCAAATAAAGTCTAAGGTTTTCGATGAAGCTGAATTTGACAAAAATTAGATTATGGCTATGCAAGAAGAATTAAATCAATTTAAAAGAAACAGTGTTTGGAACTTGTTCCAAGAGAACCTTCATTATTGGAACTAAAAGGGTTTTCAAGAATAAATTGAATAAAAATGAAGTAGTTGTTAGAAACAAAGCAAGATTGGTTGCAAAAGTTACAATCAAGATTAGGACATAGATTTTGAGAAAACTTTTGCACTAATAGCTAGATTAGAATCTATTCGTATGCTTCTAGCATTTGCTTGCTTTAAGAATTTTGTTCTTTATCAAATGAATGTTAAGAGCACCTTTCTAAATGATTTTATTATGGAAGAAGTTTATGTTGAGCAACCTTTAGGTTTTGAAACTCATGATAAGTTTGATCATGTCTATAAGCTCAACAAGGCACTCTATGGTCTTAAATAAGCTCCTAGAGCTTGGTATGAAAGATTAAGTAAATTCATTCTTAAAAGAGATTTTAAGAGAGAAAAATTGGCTCCACTTTATTCACCAAACATAAAGGTGATGACATGCTTATTGTTCAAATATATTGCAATGATATCATTTTTGGTGCAACTAATGATTCACTTTGCAAAGATTTTACTTCATTAATGCAAAATGAATTTGAGATGAGTATGATGGGAGAGTTGAGATTTTTTGTTGGATTTCAAATTAAGCAATTTTAAGATGGAATATTCTTAAACCAAGAGAAGTATGTCAAAGAGCTTCTAAAAAGATTCAGTATGGACGCCTCCAAATCTTCTCGTACTTTTATGAGCACTTCCACCAAGTTAGATAAGGATGAAAAAGGTAATGATGTAGATTTAAAGAAATATCGTGACATGATTGGGTCTTTGTTGTATCTAACGACAAGTATAACCATTATTCTTTTTGGTGTATGTTTGGGTGCTAGATTTTAAGCTTCTCCTTAAGAATCTCACTTAAATGCGATTAAAAGAATATTTAAATATTTAAGTGAAACATACGATTTAGGCTTATGGTATCCCATACGAAATTATTTCAATTTAGCAAGATATTCTAACTTTGCTTATACTGGTAGTTAAGTTGAAAGAAAGAGCACAAGTGATACTTGTCAATTTCTTGAAAAATCTTTGGTATCCTGGTTCTTTAAGAAACAAAACTCAGTGGTACTCCTATGGCCAAGAGTGAATATATTGACGTCGGGAGTTGTTGTATTCAAATGCTTTGGATGATGCAAATCTTAGAGAATTATCATCAATTCTACTAGAAAATTCTGATTCGATTTGATAACACTAGTGCCACAAATATTTAGAAAATTTTATTCAACACTCTAGAACCAAACATATAGAGATTCATTATCATTTCATTCCAGATCATGTGCAAAAGGGAGATTTCGTGCTTGAGTTCGTTAATTCCTTTGCTCAATTAGCTGGTATCTTCAGCAAGCCCTTAGATGAAAATAATTTTAATGGCATAAGGATTAGGTTAGGTCTAATTAAGATTGATAAAATTTGATCAAAACTGATGTTTTGCTTGGCCAGTGTCGACCCTTCAAACGGTCAAAACCTTAAACCCTCTAGAACATCGATTCATCATCAAGTGTCAACCACCTAAGTAAACGGTCGACACCTCTAACCCTCGTAAAAATTTCAATTTACATTAAAATGTCAACCGATGAGTAAAACATTCAACACCTCCGAGCCTCGTGAATTTTTGTTTTAACACCACAAGTCGACACTTGCATATAAAGCGTCAACCACTGCGTCGAGAATGTAAATAGATAAGTGTCGATTGAACCCTAATCAATGCCATTTATCCTCGATTTTCTCTCATCTTTCTTACGATTCTTCACCAAGTCTTGTAGTTTTTAGCTCAGAGCTCTTGTTTTCTTTACTCTTTTTCATCAAATGGCATCTTCGTCACTACCCGATCCTCGAAATGTCAAACGTAAAATTGGGTCTTCGTAAAAAGCATCGAACAATGCTGAACCCCCTCCTCGAAATGGCCATCCTAGTTCTTCAAAAATGTTGATTCCAAGACTAGGTATGATGACAATTTTAAATGTAAGACTTTGATTCTATCTCGTCACGTTTCGGTTTTTAGTCTACGAGGTTTGGATTTGGAAAACACTTGCAAATATATGGGATTGTACAAATTATGCAAATTAGAGGACCCCTATTTTGAGACGCCCATTAGGATGTTTTACGCAAATATGGAATATAATCCTTGTTCGTTAAGGATTCATAGCTATGTTTATGGAAAGAATATTACATTGACTTCCCATTTCTAAATGAGATGTTGGAATGTGTTGTGAATGAGTCAACGGAAACGTATTATGATTCATCCAAGGATCTTTATTTTGTTGGGGCTGATCGTAGCATGGATTTCTTGAGATCAATTTTGAAAAACCTTGATGGTTCTATTTCTCTAAAATTGAAGGCCAAAGATTTAAATGTTCTACTAAGGGTTTCACCACATTCTCACGTACCATTGCTAAGGGATGATCATCGAGATCACATTAGCTGCATGAATTTATATGTTCTCTACAAGTTTTTTAGAAGAACATTTCAATGTGGGTTACATTGTTCTTCATCGTATGCTGGACATTTTCAATAATTCTGCCAAGTCTCTTTTGTTCAACCATCTCCTGATGCAGATTTTCCAATTGAATGGAGTAGTGATACCTCCAAATGAAGTCCTTAAGAAGTGGAAAACTACAGACACCTACATGCACATATCATAAAATCTACTCTCCTCGGCATAACATAACTCTCAGTCATTCATAAATCATCAAACAACCTCAATACAAATTTCCTAGTACCCTCGTGATGTAGGGCCCTAATGGTTGAGCACCTACACACCCACTTACCTGGACTCCTTAGCAATGTTGTGCCTTCACTTGAATCCTTCTCCACCTAAGACATTTCATACTTCAATGTTAAATATATCCTCAAGAATCTAAACTCAAAGCTAGTAAAATCTTAGCTAAAGAAATCATCATAGAATCTAGCTTAAACCTCTAAGGCATTTCGCTGAGCACCTAGTGTGCAGAGCTTAACCTTCATTAACATTAATGGCATTAGCGTCTATACTACCAGATCCATACCAACATCAAATTTCTCAAAGTCCAAACATCGACAACATCAGAATCCTATCCTTAATGCCACTAAATAAAGGAACTCGAAGATATAGCTGTAAATCTGGTATCGACCAATTCTCAATCTTCAGACACCAACCAATAACCATTCCTAAATCGAAGACTGAAAGAATGAATCATCTAAATCTTACCTGAGCTTTGAATCGTCGAAGAAAGAGGAAGAAGAAATCGGTCGCTGAAGGAGGAAATCGCTAGAGGGGAAAGTCGGCTACAGAAGGGCTTTAAGTATGGTTTTAGACCTTCCTTTTCCTATTTATATTGATTAAAATCACCTTTATTTACAAATCTTGCCATTGCCTAATTTTTCTCTTAAAACAAGTAATACCCGTCATCTTAAGACCTCATAAATTTTCACATTCAACAAGCCACTCCAAAATAATTCACGGGATAATTACCTGGCAACGTGGTGGTTGTTACATCCTTCCCTCCTTAAACAAAATTTTGTCCTCAAAATTTGCCAAGCATAGTGGTCTCACCCCTCTCCAATTATAATAATTCAGTACTCTTTGAAATTTTGAACTAAGATTCTATCTGAAGTTGGGATCAATCTCTACGGCTCTAAACTAAAATTTCCAAGACTGCATTAACCGACATTGGTCTCATAACGGTATTCACTACTTTCAATTTGACTTAACACGTCCTCGCTTATGCATCGTGTACTAACAAGTTCCTAAATCTCCAATTAATCATCCGCAAGTTAAACTTCCTAGCCAATCTAATTTTTACCTTATGTTCAGGTTTCTTGATCAATGTTCATTTCAAACCCTCAGTATCCAAATAAAGCTAACTCCAAGGTCTTATAATCGATGTTTTCTTCAGCTATACATCTAGTTAAAATCATACTTCAGCTCTCTGACCTTATTTAGGTTAACTACCGTTTAAGGATTTCTAGTAATTCCTTGGGTTTTAAATCCTCCTATTTACGCACTTCTTAATTTAATCACTCATACGTCCTTCAATCATAATTTTTCAATAGCCACTCAAATGTCATTCTCGTACTCAGGTCTCTAAACACTTAAATCTACCCCTATACGTTTCCAAGGTGTCCACTAGTTTCCATAATTATGTCCACCACGCTCGTTTTGTCCAAAACCAACCAACGTCTATAGCCAGTGAACGTCCACAGCTAGCTAACGTCCATAGTCAGCCAACGTCTAAAGTCAGCCAACGTCCATAGTCAGCCAACTTCCAAAGTCAGCCAACGACCAAAGCCAGCCAACGTCCACAGCCAGCAAATGAAAGGGAAAAGTTCGGACCAGTCGATTAGGGTTTCCAATTCCTAATCAAACTTAACAAAAACACCTCGTTAATTAAACAATGCCCTACAGTTATTCCAAATATCACGCAAGGATTCCCTCGAAAGTTACTAACTAGTCTGTTACCTATAATTCCTTATAGGCAGGTTCTAAATATCTTACTTGTTTCCATCCAACAATTTCCTTGTTAGTAAACTTGTCGTGGGTAGGTTTACAACCTTTATCCAAATCCCCTAAAATTCTCAAAATCTTTGATCTCGTTACATCACCTAATCACCCAATTAATCACTTATGTATGAAAATGGGCAGCATAATCTTATACTTATCATCAACCCCAAAATCATCTGCCCAAACCTTCCTGAAAACATACACACAAAACTTTCATTTATTCCTAACTTTTCCATACCAAAGTGTTTTAAAACTATTTACAATTCTCCTAACTTAATCCTATACATCCGTATACCCCAAAACATGTGTGCCCCACGTCAAACACCTATACCTCACCACGGGTCAACCAAGCGATTTCAAAAAACTCTGAGTTGTAACCCAATCCCATACATAAGTTCCCCAACTTTAACCCTAGTCATGGTGTATGGCAACTCAAGTTCTACGTTTCCCTAGTATCATTCTCTCATAAACTACTTCATCCATAAAGTCCAAAGTCACATACTTTCCTCAAGAAATTCTTCATTTATATTAACTGTTCCATTGTGGGTTTCACATCTATGGTCCCCATTGCTATATTCCACCAATTAAATTAATGAAACTACTCTCAAGGTCTTAGTCACAAAACTCAACACTTTCCCTTCCTACAAGTCACTCTTAGTTCTTCCAACTTTTCCTTTTCAGTCTTATCTTCCAACGTGATACTCTTTTCCTTGAGCCATAGTAAAAGGGATGCCTACTTAATTTATTACTTAAGTCAATCAACTACAGCATTCATCCTGTACAATCTTAGTGACTTTACCTTGTCCAAAGTCCAAAATTATACCTGTCATGCCCGTATGCTGAACTCTGTCTTCGTTTTCCATCAGTGCAAAGACTCTAGGCACTACTCTTGCTCGGTTTGGGTCTGGCGGCATAGGGCAGTCTCTGATCTGGTGGCCAACGTTGCCACATCTGAAACATCGACCCTTGAGAAGCCTGCATTCCCCGAAGTGGTTCTTTTGGCAGACGGAGCATAGTGGAGCCTGAGGAGCTTGAGGAGCTCGAGAAGCCTCTTGAGGTTGCTTTCCTTTTCCTCGGTCGTCGTTGGGGTTATAGGGCCTTTTAATGCCTCTTTGCTGTTGCTGCCAACCCCCTTGGTTCTGCTGTGGTTGTGACTGCACATCTCCGACAAACTTCCTTAGCAGCTCGCGTTGCCCTTGCACCGCTATCTCTGCTTCTTCCAGTTCCAAGGCCTTAGCTGCCACCTCTGAATAAGGTATGTTATGGATCCCTGCAGTCTTCACCCCCTGAAAAGGTTTGGCTTCAACCCTTGAACAAATTGGTGGATCTTGTCTTCTTCGTCATCCACCAGACGGGGCGCGAACCGAGACAATGCCTCAAACTTACAGATATAATCCGCCATATAACCGGTTTGGCGTAGCTGCATAAATTCCATCTTTTTGCTGGTCCAAACCGCTCGGTTGAAGTACTTGTCAAAGAATGTCGTTTTAAACTGTGTCCAAGTCATAGTTTCCATATTAGTAGTGTTCTGAATTGAGTCCCACCAATGCCTTACATCCAGTGCAAGATGAAAAACAGCACATGTGATCTTGTCCCCCTCTTCGACCTTGGCATACTTAAACATGTCCTCAATTGTTCGAATCCATTCCTCAGTATAGAGAGGATCCGAAACTTGACCATTAAATATCGGAGGTCGATGTCGGTGAAATCGCTCGCTTCCATGGTCATGAGTTGCGCTTGAGCTAGAGTTGCCTTGTTCCTCTCTAGCAGCCACTAGTTGTTCAATCTGGCGGGATTGGCGGAGAACCAATTCCGTTAGCTGGGCAATAGTATTACTTTCTTCATTGGTTTCTCTTTGTTGACCTCTCACCATTTTGAAAATCCTAACATATTATCACAAACACATCTTAACTTTAAATGACATTACTAAAATCGTAAACACTTACAGTTGTTGGAGAGTACTCATGCGGTGATTTGTGCTGGTAGGCAGTCTACAGAACCGATTTTAAAACTCGGGTCGCTCTGATACCATAATTGTCACGACCCCAGTGGGCCGAGACAGGTTCTCATCATCACTTAGTCATTTAAATCTTAGAAAAACTACTTGCAATTTTTTTTGAAATAAAACTCGTGGACGTTTAAAAGAACAACCAATTAAAAGCCTTAAATTCTCAGAACTTGACTCTTTCATATATCTGACAGCATACTCATCCACAGAGTTGGACGACATAAATCGGGTAACAATCTTGTCCACAAGATCGATCGACTTAATTGTCCACGGACTACTTTGACATTTTCGTCCACTGACTGATAAATGTTATCGCTCTCTATTCAAGTGATTTCATCGTCCACAGACTAACGTCCATAGACTTACTTAAATTTATCGTCCACGGACCACGTGACTTTATCGTCATAGTCCACGCATCGTCCACAGACTTACTAAAATTTGTCGTCCACGGACCACGTGACTTTATCGTCACAGTCCATGTGACTTCATCACTCACGGGTTACATAGACTCATCGTCCACAGACCAACGTCCATGGACTTACTTAAATTTTGTCGTCCACAGACCACGTGACTTTGTTGTCCACAGTCCACGTGACTACTTAATTTAGACGACGACTCAACATCGTTCTCTGGCCTTGGACTCGCCCTTAACTTTGGACAATGACTCATTCACTTATTCTAGACGACGATTTACATACGACGCTAGACGACTGTTTTTACTTACAAAACAGAACACATAGACAACCGATCAATCGCCTCCCCTGACGAACGTTCGGCTAGCTCTCTGGAACTGACTCTATAAGAAATCTCACATCTCATTTCACAGAAATCATATTTTTATCATAAAACATAAGCATGCGTAGCAGAAAACTTAAAGGAAACAGATGAACTTTTAGTCTTAAATCCTTTTAAAACATGAAATTGTACTAGACAACCTCAGCATTCATCAACATAGGAAAAACCTTATCTTACTTATACTTCAGTATCTTAGATCTTACTTATGCTACGAGCATGACTCCACGGGTCAAAATTGCTTCCCATCCACAAAATCCACGCCATGAGCATCATCCAGCAACGCGACTTATGCCTCATCATTTGATTTGAAGTTCTCACCTTCCAAATTGTCACCTACATCATAAGGTTTAAACTATAAGGCTAATGCTTAGTAAAGAGTGCAATACCATGAAAAATACTCATAATTGCATGCTTTGAAAGAAAACATATTCATGCTCTTATTTCGTACATCACATAACATATACATGTTCTTACTTCTTACATCACTTGACATGGATTAAGGGGGGCACACAGGGAAATGGTGAGGGAATCATATCTGTGGTCCCTTCGGACAATATCCGTATCGACCAGTTCGGCCCGCACAGAAGCAGGATTCACAGACTGTCACGACCCCGTTAAGGGCCGAGACTAATTCATATTTTCGTGGAAACTTTCACTTACAATATTCTCTCTGCACACATTTTTTTTTTTGAAGGAACTTAAAACCATTGTCATATCTGACAAACTAACTCTTCAACACTCAACTCATCCAATACACTGTTGGCATAACTAGTCGCAAAGCAGAGCGACTAAACTCAAACATTGATTTCATAACACGATCGGGCAGAAGGAAGGTGCCCTCAGACCTCACGACTCCATCGTTCGCAGGGCTGCATGGGTTTGCAAACATCCACCGATCAAACATGTGCATCCCACGTGCCACATTAAACTTAATCTGATCGCTAACGACAAAACTTATATACACTCATCCGATAAAATAGACAACATCATCCGATAGGATAAACAACATCATCCGATAGGATGAACAACATCATCCGGTTGACATGCATATCTCACGTGACACATTAAGTGTAATGCCCCTGAACCCATCCTGGCTCGGTGCGCTACTTGGCTCACTTTAACCCCCAATAGTTTTTAAAAAAAATCAGACACTGCAGAATTTAAAATTAAATCTCCCGCAGCTCTCTTACGTAGTACCTAGTTGCCTAAACTCACTAATTTCCCTTAATGCTAACCTTTTAGCACCACGGTGTCCTTCCCAAAAATTTCGACAAAGTAACGCCTGAAAATGGCGCCTCCAAAATGCTAGGTACCTGCATAACATCCAATCCCAATCAATCCAGAATAGTCCTAACCATCTAACCAACCTAAGAAATCTCCAACAATTAACCAAAATGAAGAAAACCCACAATACAGGGTAACACATTCCCATCATTTCTACAACCAGACATGAACAATAAACTACCAAAATATAAAGCCCCACATTCCCCGAAGACCATGGTCGAGGCGCCCCGACAACTGCCTGCACCGGCATGCCCCGTACATCACCAACTGCGTCCCAATCTTAGCTTTCCTTAAGGCCCTCACCTGTACTCCGGTCGAAACCTACACCATGGAACACAAAACGTAAGCCTAATGCTTAGTAAGTAGGGAATAATGCATACGAAAACACAATGCACACTGCACAAACAACCCACACACACAACCCTAATACATGCGGTTTCTAACTCTCGGTTTTGTTCAACTCGTTCTTGTTTCATTACTCAACACTTTCACTTGTGCGTCAAGCGGATACCTATCCTAACAGGATGGTCACGCGTTGACCACTCAGAGCTAGATCCGAGGCACACATCGTGTTCACACACGGGACGGCCATACATGATCTTCTCCCTCGTCGATCAATGAACCTCGTTCATTATCAACTCACTGAGAGACACCTCCCGAACTGTCATACTTTCAGACACTAATTTGTGACGAGGTGACTCACACAAACACCTCCCGAAATTGTCATACTTTCAGACACTAATTCGCGACGAGGTGACTCACACAAACACATTGCCTCACATATCTTTACATTGCCTCACGATTTGCAAACGATGCTCAAAAGACGTATTTCGTAGTTTGAAAACCATGATGCATGTCACATACAATGCACAACAAAAGATAAAATAAACAACCAAGCAAACAATTTCCCTACCGTTCCATGGTGTAGGCCCGAAGACAAAACACAAGCGGTCCACTACTTACCTGGTTGCTCGATACTTTCTCGTCCACTTCGTCCAACCAAATCACACGTTCGATCACCTAAAATAATGAAAACTCAACTTAGTAACACTCCAAAGGATTCTAAAGAATTCAACTAAATCAACTAACACAAATCTTTCAACCTAAATACTCAAACCCGATTTTTACCCAAAATTGACCATCAAACTTCAAACGGTCATAACTTTCTCGTTTTTCAACGGATTTTGACGTGCCACCCTAACTCGGAAAGCTCTCCGCGTCTACTATCCATTGAAACATTAAATTAACCAAATAAACACTTTCGCCAACCTGAAATTGCAGCCAACAGAATCGGTCATCTAAGTGTTCTTAAACCGTTTTTGTGTAACATTCCTCCAATCTTCAATCTAACCACTCTAACCACCTAAACTAATCCATCCAACAATTAAATCATCAAATTTGGAAAGAAAACCAACCCTTAAACTCAATTTTCGGACTTCACCATTTAGGGTTTTCAAACCCTATGCAATCTTCACCAAAACTACCCAAAAACCATTAAAAACAACCCCTAAATGTATAAAACTAAAAACCCCACTAAACTTACCTCAAAATCCCTTGAAAACTCTTGGTGAAATGGAGATTTGGAGGGCTTCAATGGCGCTGCAAGAAATCGTGAAAAGCTAGGGGAAGAAGATGACTAACTTTACAAATTTGACCTTTTTAACTAATACTTTTTCTCTTTTATTTTAATCCTTTAAAATTACATTTAAATTACCATTCAACCCTCACTTTTCATCTTCAAGTCTCCAACGTGAAACATCATTACTTCCCACTTTTCTTTTCCATTCGAGTATTTCATTTATTATTTACTTAATTCCTATTGGTTTTTACTTACTTTGAAAATTCAAACCTATGCTTTTGACTTTTCAACACACCTTTTTTGTTTAAACTTTTTCAATTCTTTTCCCCACTTTCCTTCCAACGTGATGGCCATTTTTAACCATTTCTTTCCAAGTTTTTATTTCACATAATTATTTGCAATTTGATTGGCTTACTTATTTTGACTTTTCAACACTTTTGTTTTAACACTTCAACCTCTTTCACTCTTCCATGCATATCCTTAGCCTTCAATGACTCAATCTCTCATACTTGACCTAGCTAGGGCTACGCACAAAATAGAAATTTTCCGGGTGTTACATTAAGACTCCATCCGATCGCTAGACGACAAAACCTATATACACTCATCCGATAAAATAACAACATCATCCGATAGGATAAACAACATCATCCGGTTGACATGCGTATCTCACGTGACACATTAAGACTCCATCCGATCGCTAGACGACAAAACCTATATACACTCATCCGATAAAATAACAACATCATCCGATAGGATAAACAACATCATCCGATCACAAAACGACAAAGTTTAAACTACTCCTGCCGATGACGTCAGCCAGATGATTTACTCATCCGATCAAACAGCACAACTCACATCATCCGATTACTCATCTTTACTCACATCATCCGATCACAAAATGACAAGGTTTATACTATTCCTGCCGATGACGTCAGCCGGATGATTTACTCATCCGATCAAAACAACACTACTCACATCATCCTATAGACTTTACTCTAAAGACAGGAAACCTTAACTTATTAAACGACTTCTACTGACAGAAAACATCCATCGGTGGGCAAACACCTTTGACATTTACCCATAGAGGACATCCAAATTTTACACACTCTCGTCATGGCAATATAATCTTGCTCTTACTTAAACATAACTCAATCTGAGTATACATAACGGAAGACTTCATTAAAACAGACCATCATGTAGGATCGAGATTTGTCTAAGAGGGGGGGTGAATTAGACTTATTAAAACTTAATTTGATAACCAATATATTTTCTCTCGATTTGGTTAAATGCTTACAGCAGACAAACAAATAAAGTAAGAGTAAGAGAGAAATTAACACCAGAGTTTTAACGTGGTTCGGCTCAACCCAGCCTACATCCACGCTTCAAGGTTCACCCCTTGAAGATCCTTAACCTTCTCCTCGAGAATAACCTGATCGGAATTTCGGGCTCCGATCAACTGCCTTTACACTTCAGGATTATACTTCACGGGCGATAATCCACAGCCTTTACAGATGATTTGAGTTTGTAAAAATATAAAGCTCAGACTACAATCTCACAAAAGTGAATCTCAAGTTAGGATTGAGAGATGTAGAGAGGAATACAGAGTGTGCAATAACTTTCGCAGCTAGGGCTCAGAATTCAAATTTGGAAAAAGTTAGTCTTCGAGCCTTTTCTTCTACTTATATACTCTGTATGAATTTGCTTCATAAAATTGAATGCTTCTTTCTTCAAAGTGGAGAAAAGTTACCGTTGGGAAGCATCCGTACTGAAGCAGCTATCCGTTGCGTCTGAAATTGTTGTTCGTCGTCGCCATTAAAGATCTGGAGTTAATGCTGAAAACGACGTCACTGTAGCTTCGCGGCTAACTTTGAATTCTGGCGGAAGATTACCGGAAGATGTAGCTTCAAAACACTTGACACGTCATCGGAATGAGTAAGCTTCAAAACGTCACCGGCATAAGTGTCTGGAAGCTTCATCGGCAGGCGCAACGTGAAAATCCGTCGGCAGATGCATCGAAGTCCATCGGCTTGTGCAGCTTAAAAGCTATCGGCAGGTGTAGGCGCTGAATTCCATCGGCAGACGCATCCTTAAATTTCACCGGCACAGACAATCTTCAAAGCCATCGGTAGATGTTTCTTTAAAAGCGCCATCGGCAGAAGTCTCTTTAAAAACCATCGGCAGATGAACTCATGAAAATTGTCGTCTAGTGATCGGCATGAGCAAGCTTGAACGTCATCGGTGTGAGTAGCGTCAAATGCTATCGGTAGATCCATCTTGACACGTCATCGGCATCTGTCTTCAGAAACGGCTATCGGCAGAGAAAACATGTACTGACTTGACACGTCATCGGCATATGTCTTCAAAGATCATCGGCAGATGTAGCATATGAGAACTTTGACACGTCATCGGCATCTGTCTTCAGAAACAGCTATCGGCAGAGAAAACATGTACTGACTTGACACGTCATCGGCATATGTCTTCAAAGACGCTTTCGGCAGATGATAACTTCTAAACGGCGTCTTCTTCTGTTTAGCAATCGGCAGAGGCTTCCACTTTTTTTATGTATAGTCATCGGTAGAAGCACGCGTTTTACAGCTCTGTTTTTCTGTTCTGCTCTGTATACTCAAACCGATTTTATTAGACAACTAAAATACCCTTGTTCAGGGTATTGTCAACCAAACATGTATTGATAATTCTTATTTAAATACACATAATCAAATTGTATACTTAATACACAAATACATAATCAAAAACAAATTATGACTTAAACACTCTATAAGTCAACAAATCACATATATATAAATTCTCAAAATCATTCCCGAGCTCAGAAGCTAAAACAGGTAATATCTGAAAATATAACGCTCTTAAGAGAAACCCCATCCTACTTAGAAATTGTATCAGTCATATTCTAGTATCTAATGACATAAGAAAACTTGTCCTATTTTAACCTCAGTTTTCATAATCCTTACTGACATCACATGAGCAGTAACCACGGGTCATAATCGCCTTCTCCAGCCACGCACAGTCACCCTGAGCACCATCCAGCAACCAACCTTAGACTTCCTCATTGAACTTAGAATCCTCACCTGTTAATTCTTCACCTACATCATAAGGTTTAAACTATAAGCCTAATGCTTAGTAAGGAATGCAATGCTAACACATATGCATGAATGCACAGTTTAAAGAAACGCATGCTCATGAATCTTTTCTTGTTCTTGTTCATATTCATTATCATATTCATCATTCATATTCATCATTTACATTGTATGGATTAAGAGAGGATTTGTGCCGGTAAAGGAGGTTTGACAGTGAAAGTGTACATAGTCCCTTGTGGGTCGTATTCTTGGTCCCTCTTTTGGACAGTGACATACGTCAAACCGCCCCCAACCCTCTCATAATCCATATTGCATAGGTTTCATATTCATATCTTGTTCATGAAAGAAAACATACACTTAAAACACTTTCATATGCTTGAGAAACATTCGTGATGCATGAGTAGGGATACTCTTAGTTCATCAATCTACTGAACAGGTCACACATCTAACAAGGATCATTCTTACAGTTCAAGTATCGTAACTAACAGACAAAAGCTCAGATAATCTTTAAACAGCGAAAGACAACTTCTAACTAGTACCCTTGTGATGTAGGACCCTAATGGCCGGGCAATCCTACACATTCACTTACCTGGTTTCCTGAGCAATTTTGAGTACTTCTCTTCAGACTTCCTCACCTAAAGCATTCAACATTGTAAAGTTAAAACAACATCCTAAAAGTTCTAATCAAGAGTCACCCTAGAATCTAACGTGTATATATATATATATATATATAAGTCCTTTATCTGAGCACTCTGTGTGTGTAGTCTAAATTTCCAGAATCAAAATAACCAGATTTGGTCTAGAACTATTCCCAATCAGTTATAATAAAGTCCAGAATCGAATCGGAGATACCTTTATTAAACATGGGTTATAAACGTTACCACCATTATTCTGTCATTGAAGAATCTGAAATCCCAGCTCCAGCAAAAAACAGAGCTCAATGTAAACAACCAGTAACTACATTGCTAAAGTCTTACCTAGATTGTGGATTGTCGGGGTGGAGGCTGAAGAATCAGTCGCCGATGGGAGAGTCGCTGGCAGAGGGAGACAGCTCGGGGAATGAGAGAACGCAGAAGGGAATGTCGGCTATAGTGAGATTTTGGTGAGGTTTAAGAGTTTCCCCTTTCTATTTATATTAAATCCAATCATCCTTAATTACAATTTTGCCACCCAACCTAGATTTTCAACACAAGCAATTAATTAATTCTTGGCATAAATTCCAAACCGAAAAGGTCAAAATAAACATGACCGTTAAAACAGTTAAAATCACCTGGTCAAATTTGTCGGGTGTTACACAGACTGATCGCGTAGTATCAACTCGGCCACCTTCAGCAGGAGAATTCACGAGTCTTCCTGCCAGCCCGGCCTTCACCAGTGGAAGAGTTTGCGAACTGTACTAATAATCGTAAAACATAATCATGGTCCATCCCCTGTGGACAAACATGGCCATTTCTCTCCGTCCCTCACTTAACCATTCTTTCACACTTTATCTTGTTCATTTAAATCATGCTCATAAAACGTTTTCATATGCTCTTGAGAGAAATCATAATACATGGACATGTATGCACACAGGAACATCATACTGAGGAAAACGAGCCATCATCATGCACATATCATAAAATCTACTCTCCTCGGCATAACATAACTCTCATTCATCCATAAATCATCAAACAACCTCAATACAAATTTCCTAGTACCCTCGTGATGTAGAGCCCTAATGGCTGAGCACCTACACACCCACTTACCTGGATTCTTTAGCAATGTTGTGTCTTCATTTGAATCCTTCTCCACCTAAGACATTTCATACTTCAATGTTAAATTGTAACACCCGATTCTATTAAACCAAATTTAATTTATCAGTTATGATGTGCTAATTTTATGAAAGAATTGGGAGTGAAAGTGATTAGGTTAGTTAATAACTATACAAGGTCAAAAGGGTAATTAGCAATTTGAAAAGTGGATAACGTGTTTAAGGAAAGAGGTTTTGGGTTTAATACTTTGCAGCCGCCATTCTGTTTATCCCTTTTTCTCTCGGCCACCAGTTCTCCAGCAGGAACCTCTGGCGATTCCCCTGCCCGATTTTCCTTCAACCAAGGTGAGTTTTGATTCGATTACTTGCTGTTTTAGTGTCTAGGTAACTGAAGGATGGCAATGTATGCGTTTTAGAAGTGCTGTGAGTGAGGGGTGGGATTTAGGGTTTCGCGATGAATCGAGAATGGTGAAGAAAAGAACTCCCAGGACTAGCCCCTTAGATTTCCGAATGTTTAGAATGAAGTTTAAGTAATGCTGTGCTTATGTTTTAGGTGAGCCAGCTCTGGGAATATCCTACAACCAGAAACCTCTCGGGAAGCCAGGTAAGTGAAGTAATGTGTGTGCCTTAGGGCCTACATCACAAAACAGTAGGTTTTTGCATGTTGAGTGTTTTCTGTTTGTCATGCATCATATTTTTGAAAGAATACAAAAATGAATTTACATGGAATGAAGGGTAAGGCATGAACAGAACATGTTATGATAGCTATTAAGGGAACTAATCTACCCCTTAATTGATGTGGTGGATTTATAACATTGGGAGAGTTGATCCCACTCCCAAGGGAATCTGGGGATCATGATAGCTATTAAGGGAACTAATCCGCCCCTTAATTGATGTAGTGGATTTATAACATTGGGAGAGTTGATCCCACTCCCAAGGGAATCTAGGGATCATGATAGCTATTAAGGGAACTAATCCGCCCCTTAATTGATGTAGAGGATTTATTACTTTGGGAGAATTGATTTCACTCCCAATGGAATATTGAGATCAGAATGTGGTGAACGCGAATGTAACTGAGTTGAGAAAGTAGAAACTGCATGATTAAGATTTACATTTCAGCATTTCGTTTCAATAATGCTTCACTTATTTAGCATTAGGCTAATAGATGAGTTTTGTGATGTAGGTGAAGAAGTGACAGCAGGTGTGTTCCCTGAATTTACTGAGGATTAGTTGAAGTTGCTGAAGCACATTCATGCCACGGTTCGGTGTTCTGTGGTTTAACATTTGTCTGTAGGTGAAGTCTTAGTAGTCGAGTATTTTATCAATGAGTCTTGAGGATTTAATGACAACAGCTGTTTAATGTTTTTAAAACCCCTTTGAAATTTTCCTATTTGGGATTTATTTGGTTAAGGATACAGATGTTGTTTTCAGATGGTTATCTGTTGAATTTCAGGTTGTTATGTGTTTTGACTACCGATAGATTTAGTCTATCGGTAGATGAAGTCTATCGGATGGATAGATCATCCGGCTGACGTCATCCGGTGGATGTCGTGTGTTAAACCTATCGGATGATATAGCAGAAGTTTTGTCGTTTAGTCACTGGTGGATGTCGTGTGTTAAACTTATCGGATGATGTAGCAGAAGTTTTGTCGTTTAGTCACCGGTGGATGTCGTGTATTAGACTTATCGGTAGGTGTAGGAAATAGTTTGTCGTTTAGTGACCGGATGATGTGCTCTGTTTGGTTTGTGATTTAAAAGACTTTCATTTTTCATTTTGCGATCAGCAGAGGCTGGATGGATGATTCATTCGGCTGACGTCGGCAGATGCGAGTAGCAAAACTCATCGTTTTGCGATCGGCTGAAGCTGGAAGAAAGATTCTGCCAGCTGACGTCATCGGTGGAAACCTTCAGTTTTTTTTTTGCCCTTTTTCGTTGACCTCGTTCAGCGGCAGATGCGTTTGACCTTTATAAATTTTAAGTATTTCATGCTTAAGTCTTCATCCCTTTTGGCCGAATTATTTACTTAATATTTCAACTGTTATTTTCAAATATTGCTTCACAGCCCTGTTAAATTTCTGTTTTGCTCAAATGATTTTTGAGCTGCAAGATTTTAAATGCTTTTGAGTTTTTAGAAAATGTCAAATTTTTTACTTTCGAGGGAAGTTTAAAATTTGGTCCAAAGTTTCTTAGTTATGTTCGAGTTATGTGTAACGAACCGGGTTTATATAATTCGGGGCGTTACATAAATATATCCTTAATAATCTAAACTCAAAGCTGGTAAAATCTTGGCTAAAGAAATCATCCTAGAATCTAGCTTAAACCTCTAAAGCATTTCGCTGAGTAACTAGTGTGCAAAGCTTAACCTTCATTAACATTAATGGCATTAGCGTCTATACTACCAGATCCATACCAACATCAAATTTCTCAAAGTCCAAACATCGACAACATCAGAATCCTATCCTCAATGCCACTAAATAAGGGAACTCGAAGATATAACTGTGAATCTGACATCGACCGATTCTCAATCTTCAGACACAAACCAATAACCATTCCTAAATCGAAGACTCAAAGAATGAATCATCTAAACCTTACCTGAGCTTTGAATCGTCGAAGAAAGAGAAGGAAGAAATCGGTCGCTGAAGGAGGAAATCGCCAGAGGGGAAAGTCGGCTACAGGAGGGGTTTAAGTGAGGTTTTAGACATTCCTTTTCCTATTTATATTGATTAAAATTACCTTTATTTACAAATTTTGTCATTGCCTAATTTTTCTCTTAAAACAAGTAATACCCGTCATCTTAAGACCTCGTAAATTTTCACATTCAACAAGCCACTCCAAAATAATTCATGGGATAATTACCTGGCGACGTGCTAGTTGTTACAACGACAAACATTCAAACTTCATTAAAATTAAGTTTACATTCACTAATTTACTCTCAAACTACTATTTCTAGCCTAACCCAACTAAAACTTAACTAAACGGGCCACTAATTTGGGTTCGGTAAAAACCGACCCAAAACTTCAGACGCGCGTAACTTTTGCGTCAGTTATCAGAATCAAATGATTCCAGCAGTCACGTACTCCCCTAATAACCTAATTTAACATATCAAGAAAGAATTCAAAACAAATAACAATAGCTAGGTCAAATCCTCCAAAAACAGAACCGGTTTTTACCCTAAAATATCCAAAATTTCCACTTCAATCCGATTCTACCAATTTCTTCACCAATCGATCACCCTAACATCCAATTAACATAACCTAACAAAATCCCAAGGCTACACACAGCAAAAACTAGAATTGCTCGAACAGGGCTTGCTGCCTTTCGCCCAAACAAAGCTCTTCATGCACAAGCGACCATAGCCGGTCCAAGGGTCGGCGAAACCACGCCTGAAGCAGCCAATTTCAGCCGGTGATCGGAGCTCAACACAGCTCGTCACCCACGAGGACGTTAGGCCCCCGAGGGGGTGTGATTTTGATGACCCGGATGTGCAAGTATGTGTACGATGGCTGCACAAACCGAAACCTAGATGGCGGTACGTCCACACAGGCGAACCGGAAAGTGACGGGTCGTAAAAAGAGGGTCGTCACAATCTCACATCGCTTAGGGAAGTATGTGGAAATGAAACATATGTAAAGAGACCCTCCCAAGATAGCAAGATGCGTTTTGGAGTACAATTTACAACGGATCCCATAAGAACTCCGAAGTTAAAAGTACTTCGACGAGTGTAGTACCAGGTTGGGTGACTGACTGGGAAGTCCTCGCCAAAAAAAGCCGTGAGGGGAGGATATTGGGTTACGGCCCAATCCCCAAAGCGGACAATATCTTGCTGGGAAAAGGGGACGTTACAGATCGGATAAATCTAAAACTTTACAGTGTTAAATTAGATGGATAAAGAAAGAGAATAACTTTTGAATATAAGGAATCGAATGTATGTGATAAAAGTTAATTAATTTTAAAGTTGATTCATCTATATTTACTTTAAAACTGTTTTGGTAAATCACTCTAAATTGGATTTTAGAATGAGAATTTCTAGAACATTCTAAAAGAGAAAATGTTTCTAACACTTTGAAGTAAGTGGCTATGTAATACATTTGACAATCGATAAGGTGATGTCATGTGTCACACAAGGATTAGTGACTAATATATGATTAAGGTGTAATGAGTGGACAATTAGAGGATAATTAAGATTAATGAATCATGATTAATTATGTTAATCTTAGTGATTAGCTTAGAACTATTACAAATTAATTAGTTTAACCTAAGCATGGTTAAGAGATAATAACCATAGTATTTTTGTAAATATATGCTAAAGGAAAGTTAAAATTGTAACTTGATAGGGACAAAATGAGTAATAGGGTAATTTTACCCTAAGAACACTCTAGAAAATAGAAGAAAGGCTGAGGAACTTGGCCAATTTTGTGCTAAACCAGAGAGGAGAGTGAAGAAAAGCGAGAAGGGAGAAAGAGAAGAAATTTGTAAAATTGAAATTGAAGGAGTGAGAATTGATCTTTCATCTTTCAAGAAGAGTTGTTCCTCTCACCAAGGGGAATACTTTGAGCTACAAAAAGGGTGACGTTAAAGGAATAAGGACTAAGCTCTACTCTTTGTGGTTTCTCTAAACTATGCTTACTCACATAAGTTTAGGTGGAAGAAATTAGAATATTGGGATTATATACATGAAAATCATTGATAAAGATAATTTGATTTGATATAAATTTATTGGAACAAGAGTGCTAGATACAGTAAATGTAAAAGAATGATGATATTGAAATGGTTGAGCAAAAAGATCAACAACTTTGATGTATATAATCATATACTTTGATGTATATGACTCCTCACCGGCAGTCTGCTGTGAGGAGTGGAAGATGTGACAGCCCGAAACCCAGTTCCGATCGGGATCCGAGAGCCAAGCCATCACTCCGGACATTTTAAAACATGACATATTTTTTTTTTTTGAACTTTACTTTTAAACTTTAACAGAATTCAGAATCGAGAGATAAGAAATCAGAAGATGTATTAAAAATTTGGACTACAGTGATAGAAGACCGAAGACAACAGGAAGAAACATAAAAAAAAAAAAACCCTCTCTGGAATTGAAGGCTGGGAGATAATATAGAACCGGGATACAGAAATAAATAACAGAAGAAGATAGGAAAAACAGGAAACATAAATGGACGACTTGGAGAAATAACAGAATAAAACAGGAAATAAAAATGGGAAAAACGTAAACTGGAAGACATACTGTGGAAGGCTACAGTAGCCGTGGACAATCGGGGGCTGTCGACAATTGCACAGAAGATAGAATCTGTGGACGTTTGAAATAAAAGACCGAAACAGCGGACACAGGAGTCTGTGGACGTTTGCACTAAAAGACAAAAATAAAGAACACAGAAGTCTGTGGACGTTTAAAATAAAGACAGACTTTTGACTTTTAAAATAACAGGCAGACTCTCGGCGAAGTTATCGTGGACGATAACTTTGGACGATAACACATAGCCGAATAAAGGACAGAAACCGAAGGCAAAATAGACCATTATTTTGAAGGCAGAATGGACGTGGACGACTGTTTTACAGAAGAGAATGACAACTATTTTACTGAAAGCGTGGACGACTAATACTTAGCCAAATACTTAAAAACTCGAAAGACAGAAACTGAAAGGCATAAAAACAGAAGGCGTGGATGACTATTTTCAAAGGCAACGTGGACGTTTAAAATAACAGGCAGACCTTGGACTTTTAAAATAACAGACAGACTCTCGGCGACGTTATCATGGACGATAACTTTGGATGATAACACTTAGCCAAATAAAAGACAGAAAACCGAAGGCAAAATAGACAACCAAAACTGGAGGTAGAATGGACGACTGTTTTACATAACAGCATGGACGACTGTTTTACCGAAGACGTGGACGACTGTTCACAGAACAAAATAAACAACTCTTTTACAGACAAAATGGACGATATTTAACAGGGAGACATTAAAAATAGAAAGCATGAAAACAGAAGGCATAAGAACTACAAATTTCACAAAAACCCGATTCAAAACACAGTTTTAAAACATGCATAAAAACATGACAGAAGTTAGAAAACATGACAGAAGTGCAAGAAATCAGACTGCATGGATAGCTCTAAAACTCGAGACAATCCATGCACAACCTAAAAAATGAGAACTCCAAGCAGTTCCAAAATAAATCAAAATATGCATTCAACTGTCAATTACAGAGGTTTAAAAACTTGAACACCAAAACCTATACATTACAAAAATCCCAACAGAATTCCCAACAGAGTTTTAAAACGAAAACACCAAAATCCCAACAGAGTTTCTAGTCATGAAATTCACTTTAAAACTTAAACCTCGGCACAGAAATACGTCTGACTGCAGCAACCAAACCCCATGAGCTCAATCTGCCAACCTCCCCAACTCATCAGCTTGAGGCACAAAGTCCTCATCTGGAGGGTCCATACCTACAACAGGGAGTTCAACTATGAGCCTAGAGCTCAGTAAGAACATGAAATGCGTTGATGCATATGCTGTGCATGAACATTTTCAAATACATGAACATTACATTACGTTTCACTGGACAAGAAGGTATAAGTGGGAGGAAGAGCTGGCGCAACAGGAGTACATGCCACAACAGGACATAACAGAAGTACATGACAGGGTGTCAGTCCTCGTCCACACTTAACCATACATTTTACATTCACATTTTAACTTCCATTACTTCAAATCTGGTGCTGAAAACATTTACATGGTTTTACGAGAAAACATGGATGCATGAACAGGTATGATGCTTAAACTCAACATATACAGGTGACAGAATAAAAACTACGGGAATCAGAACACAAAGAACATGTTTAACTTAAAGCATAACCTACGACCTAACTACCCGAACCAAAAATCTAGTATCTCCTTGCTGTAGGGCCTTAAGGGCCAACTTATACGCATGAACTTACCTGTTGTCCGAAATGCAGCAAGCTTTGCATGCATGACAACTGTGGTTCGCGAACCTAGAGTATGCAAAATTGGACATTAACCTAAGCTTCAAAAAAAGAACTAACGTTTAACCTAAACTCTTTAACTATCGTAGAAGGTTACCTGTAACTGGAGGAAACAAGAGAAAGGAAGTTTTTGGAAATATCGTAGTCGCCTGGAAGAGAGAAAACAGAGAAGAGAAGAAGAAAATGCAAAGTGTTTCACGTAAAGGGGAAGAGAAGGGAAGAAGAAGGTATGGCTTCTTCCACAAGTTTGCCAAGTGTCAATCATCCATTGGCTTCCTCCCACTAACCCTAATTGGCTTCCCATTTTGCCCCTCCATGCATTTCTAACTATTGGTTTTTAACTAAATTACTATTTAGTTCGTCGAATCGGTTTTACGAATCACCCTCATTCAATTGAACACGTCGACAATTTCATTAAAAATAGTCGTTGCATTAACATCAGAGTAACTCCGCTTAACTATTCGGGGAATAATTGCATAGGTAAAATGTCGGGTGTTACAGAAGACCACTTCACAGTTCATTGTGAGGAAAGATTCTCTGAATTGGGATCCCGCTATAAAAGAGTGGGAGCCTGCACAACTGTTCATTTACAACTTTAATTATAATTTTAAATTATTTTTAAATCAATTTCACCCATCATTTGGGCACAATTTTGGGCATGTTTTGTGAGTGTCTAGACAAAAATAAAGACAGCATTTATGTATCAATCATGCAACATATTACTTGTCATTTAACAAAGATTTGCATGCTCATACTTCATGAGTTATTAGTATGTATAATTCATTATATATATGTATAATGATATTACAAGAGGTATAATTGGTAACATTCGAATCCAACATATCTCATCAGTTATGTACTGTGTGACGTGTGTAAAGTCGAAAAATAAAAGGAGAGTGACTATGACTTCTTCTTTGGCTGCGAATCCCTAGTCTTCTAGAGGTTATTATTGTGAGGTATAAACACTAATGTGAAATAGTCAGTATCATATATGTATGTGTGCGACTTTACATATGATACTTGTTGATCATCATATTGACATTCACATTATATATCAATATGGATCACGCATATTGACATTCTGTAACATCTTTAAATTTTAAAAACAAATTTAAAATTTGAATTGAGATAAAATTCTAAAATTTAAGTTAGTCAAAATTAAAATATCATAAAATATTAACTAAATCAAATAGTTTAATGAATTTTTAAAAGTCATTAAAATCTCATTAAATCTTACCTAATATAAGATTTGGAATTTTACCAAATCAAATCTTTTAAAATCTTGTCAATAAAAATTTAACATGAAATAAAATCTAATTCATTCAATAAAATTTGAGAATCAAGATCTAAGATTGTAAATCAAATCTTTCGAATTTCTTTAGTCCATATTCATTGTACCAAATTAAATTAAGTAAAAATAAAATAGGGTAATTATCAATTTTAACCCTGTACTATACACTTTATTTCAGTTAGCTCCTTCTACTAAAAAAAGGAACAAACCAAACCTTGTACTTTAATTATGTTATCAGTTTTGACCTTCCATCAATAATTTTGTTAAACCATCATTTAAAAAGTTACTAAACGATATTAGATTCAATTGAAATTTTAACCACATATTCACTACTTAATAATAAAATAATTTGAAAATTTTCGTGATTTTTTAGCACATGTACGATTTATTGTAATTTTATTTTAGTAATTTATAAAAATATTATAATAACTCATACAAGTTTAGAAAATCACAAAAAAGTTTTCTATTATCTACCCATAATAGGGTGAACATGTGAACAAAGTGTCAAAAAAATCTAATATTGTTTGTTATTTTTAAAAAAAATTAATTTATAAAGAAAAGAAGAAACTCAGATTAATTTTAACAAAATACCAAAAATAGTAGATGTATTGGAACATTTTTTCACATGTTCATTACATCATGAGTAGGTAATAAAAAAAGTTCGTGATTTTCTAAAACTTTTATGATTTATTATAATATTTTTATAAAATACTAAAATAAAATAACAATAAATCGTTCATATGTTAAAAAAACACAAACATTTCTATATTATCTTCTCATTAAGTAATAAACATATGATAAAAATTTCAACTGAATCCAATATCATTTGGTAATTTTTTAAATGAGGGATTAACGAAATTAGTGATGGAAGGTCAAAACTGATAACAGAATCAAAGTACAGAGTTTTGTTTGCTAATTGTTTTAGTACAGGGGGCTAACTGAAATAAAGTGCATAGTATAGGGTTAAAATCTATAATTATCTAATAAAATAAAACAAAAGATCATAAATTTAATTTCAAGAGTTATATTAAATGAAATTAAACATTTATATATATGTCAATATTAGTTTTCTTTAAATACTTCATTTAAATACATAATAAAAATAAAGGAAAATATTGAAATCTTGATCTACGTAATCACTGAAACCGTCCAAAGTATCACGAGGCTTCATCCTCTCAGCAGATCACAGCAAAATTATATATCATGTATGTTGAAAATAAAAGTGAGAAAATCATATGAACATATACGTATAAAACAAACGTGTTGGCGACCATATCCCGTCATACTTTTACAAATAACAACCCACAAAAATAATAATTTTCGAAAAACATGTCATGCAATGCATAAAGCATAAAATTGCTACCTTGATGATGACTACTTCTCTTTCGCAAAGGAGCGGCAATCTTTAGCATTGACTCAAAATCAGCAAACTCGTTCGAGCCTAAAAGAAAACCAAGGTCATGAATATTCAACCAACACTAAGAGAAGACATGGATGGGTTCTATAGTGGGACTAGGAACCCAATCTAGAAACATTATAAACGGCCGCAGTAGTGCCTCAGCACGAAAGTTTCTCGTCCAATAAACCAAATGGGGAGACTGTAACACCCGGCATTTTGGCCATGTAATAGTCTGTTGAATTATTGTGTAGATTTAAATTGCCATAAATACGATAACAACTTTATTGTAAAATGCTGGAGCATTTAGTGAGGGAAGAACCAAACTATTGTGTAACTAAACTAAACACTAAGTTTAAAATGCATGGAAGGGTAAATTAGGGAGAAATTAAGGTTGGTGGGAGATAGCCAATGGTTGAGTGACATCTGGCGACTTGGTGAAGAAGTTAAGTTCTCCCTCCTGCGTGAAACCCTCTTCACTTCTCCGCTCTGCTCTCTCTCCATTTCTCTTCTCGACATTCTCCCTTCCTGTCGACAAAAAAATCGTCGAAGCTACTTCGATCTCCTCGGTTCCTTTCTGTTTCTCCGCTAAGGTAAGCCTCTTTTATTGCTAACAAGTTTGGACAAGTTTAATGTGAGTTTTTACTGAAGTTTAGGGTTATGGTATTTGGAGAAAACTCACTGTTCTTGGATGAAAACACACCGGTTTGTTTTCTAAGAGTTTGAATGAATTTGGAAGAAATTCTTCTAACTTATTTGTTAGCATTTGCAGCTTGTTTATTTTCTGAACGTGCATGTACAGGTTCGAGCATTTCTGAGACGTCCAGGACTATCAACTCTACAGCAACAGGTAAGTTCATACCAGTAGGTTGGCCCTTAAGGCCCTACATCTCGGAGGTACTAGGTTTTCTGTTCTGACGGGTTGTTTCGGGTAGAAGGGTTAGAGTTAAGTTCTGTGGCTTCTGTTCAGGTTTCTGTTGTTTTATCTTCTTGTTCTCTGCTGTATCAACTGTAAGCACTGTAAACGTCCATGCATACACGATTTTCTGAAAGTTCATGCAAAACTGTTTTTTGTACACTGTTTGAAACTAAACAAGATAAAATCTGACTGAAATGTACTGGTTAGGTGTGGGACGGGGACTGGCCCTCTGGTTTTATCCCTCCCTGGGAATCTAAAAATTTATCTTCCCTAGCAAGGACCCTCTGGTTTTATCCCTCCCTGGGATTCTGAAAACTGTTGTGCCTGATAGTGCACCCTCTGTTTGCCAGTTCCCCTATAAGCCCCACTTATACCCCTCTGCCACTGTAACGTAAAGTTCTGTTCTGCCACTGTATTCTGAAAACTGCATGCATAGCATTTTGCATCACTGCATTTATAATATGTTCTTACTGAGCTTTAGGCTCATAGATGAACTCTCTGATGTAGGTACTGAACCCGAAGATGAGGACTTTGTGCCTCAGTCTGATCATTAGGTGGTTGGTGATTCGATCTCTCGGGGTGGTTGCTGCAGCCAGACATGACTCTGATCTGAGGATTAAGTTTTCTGAAGTGTCTATATCTGTGAAGTCTTCTAGATGTTCGGGTTTGGTTGTAAAACTCTTCCTTTGAAGAAATTCTGCAAGTATATGTCATGTTCTGTACTGACCTTCAGATTTTGAAACAATGTATAGGTTTGTTGTCTAAGTTTTAGAAGCCACTGTATTTGATAGTTAAGTTTATATACTAAAGTATTCTGAAATTTGTTTGGAATGTTTCTATTAGTTCATGCATTGATGAATTCTGGTTTTGGAACTGTCCATGTAATTTATTTCCTTGAACCTGTCAATTCTAAAGTATGTCTTACTGATTTTCAGATTTCAAAATACTGCATAGATTCTGTGTCAAAGTTTTCAAAACTACTGTATTTGACAGTTGAATTCATGTTCTGAATATTCTGAGATTGTTTGGAGTATTATCTGTTAGTTTGTGCGTGGATGGCTTCTGGTTTTGGAACTATCCATGCAGTCTGTTTCCTTTGAATCTGTTAATTGTAAAGTGTGCTCTACATCCTTGTGTAGAATCGAGCATTGAAGGTTTGCAACTTTCATGCTTTTCGTTTGTGCTGTATTTGACAGTTGAATGATGTTTTGAATCGGGTTTTGAAGGTTTGAAACCCTTATGCCTTCTGTTTTGATGCTCCCTGCCCGTATGTCTCCCTGTAAAAGCTGTAAATTTTTCCTTTAAAACTATGTCTTCCGGCTGACGTCATCAAAGTCATCCGCCCAGTGTATTTACATCTTCCGGCTGATGTCAGCATAAGTCTTCCGCCCAGTTTAAAACTCCGTCTTCCAGCTGACGTCACCCAAGCCTTCCACCAGTGTAATTATGTCTTCCGGCTGACGTCATCCCAGTTTTTTTGCCAGTATAATGCTTATATCTTCCGCTTGACGTCATCCATCTTCCGGCTGACGTCATCTCCTCATCCGATCTCAGTTACTGTCTGTGTCTTCCGCTTGACGTCATCCATCTTCCGGCTGACGTCATCTCCTCATCCGATTTCAGTTACTGTCTGTGTCTTCCGCCTGACGTCATCCTTACTTCTGTCTTTGCATTTACATCTTCCGGCTGACGTCATTCAAGTCTTCCGCCCAGTTTTAAACTAAGTCTTCCGCCAGTCTTTTACCTAAGTCTTCCGACTTCACATTCTGTTTTCTGCCCCGATCTTCTTCTAATAATTGTTCTTCCTTCCGATTGTAGATATGTTTACGGTGTTTTCCAGTTTTGCTTTCGGATACAGGGGATGCTTTTCCCTTCCTCTGAAAAGTTTATGAGTTTACTTCTATAAGCTCATCCTGTTTATGTTCAAAAAATATATATATATATAAATTAGTCACCGTTTTCTGCAAATGACCCGGAGTGATGGCTCGGTTCTCGGGTTCCGATCGGGATCCGGTTTCGGGCTGTCACAGTTGTGGTATCAGAGAGACAAAGTTTTAAAACCGATTCTGTGAAATGTCTGACTGCACAACCGCCACGTGAGATCGCTCCACCAACTGTAAGTGTCTAATGTTCTGTAAAAAGTTTCTGTTTATTAAATTAGGTTATTATGTTTATAGGGTTTATTAGAAATGGTGAGAGGACATCAAGAAGAGTCAAGCGAAAGCTCTCGAGCCATTGACCGACTGACCGAACTGGTGGGTGCACAGTCACGCATGGTTGAACGCATGATGGCCAGAGAAGACGATAGAAACAATAACCATGGGAATAACAATCGTGATAACGCGCCGCGAGACAACAGTGGAGACAGATTCCGGCAACTCCAGCCGCCTTCATTTGATGAAATGTCTACTGACCCGACCCGTGTTGAAACTTGGATTCGAACAATAGAGAAGATATTTGGATATGCAGAAGTAGAAGACAACAAGAAAGTTATTTGCGCCACGTTCTATCTCACCGAAAGTGCGGGATTTTGGTGGGACACAGTGCAGTCAGCTACAGTGGCATTAAGCTGGGAAGGATTCACGAAAATCTTGTACGAGAAGTACTTTGACCGGGGAGTGAGGAAGGAAAAGTTGTTTGAGTTCTCTCGGCTGCGACAGTATGGGACAGTGGCTGAATATGTTCAAAAATTTGAGTCCTTGTCCCGATATGCAACACATATGGTGGCCACCGATAAGAACAATGTGCACCAATTCATTCAAGGGTTAAAGATGGACCTTCTGCGAGGGATCACAACCGGAGGGTTCGATGAGGCACCGTATGTGAAGGTGGTGGCCAAGGCTTATCAGTTGGAGGCCTTAGAGATAAAGTCCCAGAGACAAAGAGATTCACCAAGAGGGATTATTCGAAATGTTCCTCAGCAACAACAACAACAAAGAGGTCAAAATTTTCAGCCTCAACAGCAACAAAACAGGGGCATTAAGAGGCCCAATGAAGCCATCCTTTATCAAGACAAAGGAAAGAGACCAATGGGGGCTCTTCAACCTTTAGTATGCCTGCGGTGCCAGAAGCCCCACAAAGGAGAGTGCAGGCTTGCTACAGGCCAATGTTTCCGATGCGGCAAAGTAGGCCATCTTGTTCGGGATTGCCCAATGCCCGACACCAGAACAGGTCAAGCCGTGCCAAGAGTCTTTGCAATGATGGAGGATGTTGATGATGCTGATCTGCACACAGCAATCACAGGTACAATTTTGATATGTGATAAACCTGCTTATACCTTGTGGGACACGGGGTCCACACCTTCGTTCGTAGCGATAGACTTCGTAGTTAGACAGAAGGTTAATTGTACGTCGTCAGACCAGCCCTACAGCATTATGCTACCGTCCGGAGAGTTTATGCACTCCGAGCAGGTGGTACGGGGTGATATAGTGTCAGTAGGAAACCAGAAGTTGTACGCCAGCCTTATCGTCATCGGTATGAAAGGGTACGATGTCATTCTGGGGATGGACTGGCTGTTTAGACATCATGCCACCATCAACTGTAGGTCCGGGCTAGTGTCATTTAATCGCCCGAATGAAGTAGAATTTTCTTATCAGGCAGTACCGAAGGAACACCGTATGCCTGTTATATCTTCCTTGAAAGCTCGACGGCTAATGAAGTCAGGATGTGTCGGATTCCTTGCCCACGTAGTAGATGTTCAAAGGCAAGGTGAGGTGGAACTTCAAAGTATTCCGGTAGTCCGAGACTTCCCAGAGGTTTTCATAGATGACCTACCGGGATTACCACCTGATTGCGAAATTGAGTTTGAAATTGACGTATATCCAGGTGCGGAACCAGTATCGAAGAATCCGTACCGTATGGCACCAATTGAATTGAGGGAGTTGAAGGCTCAGCTGAAAGAATTGGTGGACAAGGGTTTTGTATGCCCTAGCTTCTCTCCGTGGGGTACTCCCGTCTTGTTTGTCAAGAAGAAGGATGGGTTCCTGCGGATGTGTATTGACTACCGTGAGCTGAACAAGTTGACGATCAAGAATAAGTGTTAGTTGCCGAGAATCGATGATTTATTTGACCAACTACAAGGGGCTCGGGTGTTTTCTAAGATTGACTTACACTCCGGTTATTACCAGTTGAAGGTCAGAGCTGATGATATTCCAAAGACCGCCTTCAGGACCCGGTACGGGCACTACGAATTCTTAGTGATGTCGTTCGGGTTAACTAACGCTTCGGCAGCATTTATGGACTTGATGAACAGAATATTCCAGGACTTCTTGGATAAATTTGTAATCGTTTTCATCGACGACATTCTGGTTTACTCCAGAAGTAAGGCCGAGCACGAGGAGCACTTGGCAATTGTGCTATCAACTCTGAGGCAACATCAATTATATGCCAAGCTATCAAAGTGTGAATTCTGGCTGAGCAGAATTAATTTTCTAGGGGCACGTAGGTTGTGTTGAATGTCACTGTAATAGTTATCTTAGAATAATATTTAACCGACTCTGGATACAATTGAAGGAGAGTATTTGTCTAAGAGGAGGATGTGAATTAGACTTTTTAAACTTATTGTTAATCTAATCAATGTCTCTCTTATGTTAAACTGATAAAAAAACAGCAAATTAACAATAAAAATGAGAGAAGAGAGAGAGAGAGAAATTGACACCACCAGTTTTATGTGGTTCGGCTACCGTGCCTGCGTTACACGCTTCAAGGATCCCCCTTGAAGATTCTGTCCTCTCCACGAGGGGAAACAAGATCGAACTTTTGAGCGTCGATCTACTGCCTTACAACAACGATTGCGCTTCACGGGCGACAATCCATAGCCTTTCTATTTTACAGTTGGAATGGTAATCTTTTTCAGCACACGCTACACTCTCTCAAAAATCAAATCTCAAGTTTAGAGTAGAGAGTGGTAGAGGGAAAAATACAGAGTATGGCTTCAATATGGCTCGTTAGGGTTT